>JACSVZ010000023.1:1291792-1403337 GCA_014706295.1 Lycocorax pyrrhopterus obiensis
CAAGCAGCAGGGATGCAAAAAACTCCAATTCCAGCGGTAATTCTGAGGAAAGATATCCCAACTTTTCAAGCAAGCAGGGCCACCCAAAAAACTCAATGCCAGGGTAATTTCTGAGGGAAATATCCCACTTTTCAAGAGCAGGGCACCAAAAAACTCAATTCCAGGGTAATTTCTGAGGAAAAATCCCCACTTTTCAAGACCAGAGAATGCAAAAAACTCATTTCCAGGGTAATTTCTGAGGGAAAATCCCACTTTTCAAGAGCAAGGCATGCAAAAAACTCACATCAAGGATAATTTCTGAGAGAAATACCCCATTTTTCAAGACCAGGGCACCCAAAAAACTCATTTCCAGGGTAATTTCTGAGGGAAATAACTCATTTTTCAAGAGCAGGTCATGCAAAAAACTCACATTCAAGGATAATTTCTGAGGGAAATACCCCATTTTTCAAGAGCAGGGCACCCAAAAAACTCAATTCCAGGATAATTTCTGAGGGAAAACCCCCACTTTTCAAGAGCACAGCATGCAAAAAACTCATGTCCGGGATAATTTCTGAGGGAAATACCCCATTTTTCAAGAGCAGGGCACCCAAAAAACTCAATTCCAGGATAATTTCTGAGGGGAAATATCCCACTTTTCAAGAGCAGGGCACCCAAAAAACTCAATTCCAGGATAATTTCTGAGGGAAAACCCCCACTCTTCAAGAGCAGGCCATGCAGAGCTCAGCTGATACACAGCTTTTATCTAATCCCTGATGTGCCCACACTGGTGTCAGCAGCAAACCCCACACTGGGGGAGCCTGGCGCTGGTCTGAGCTCACCTTGTCATCGATCACCGCCGAGAAGAACGTCCCAAAGTCCTGGGCGGGCTGCGGAGAGGCAGAAAGGAGGGGATGTGAGCACACCCTGTGCCCCAGACCTCCCTCAGGAGCCAGGGGAAGCTCCAATCCCCCCCAAAAACTCCTCCCCGTGTCCGAGGAGCTCCCCTCCTCACTGAAGAGCCGGCCCGGCCCTCCCTGCAGACCGTGGCTACAAGTTAATTTCTAATCACGGCCAGAAGCTGGGGGGGGGAGGGCTCGGAGGGGCGGTGGGGGGAGCAGCCGGGGATGAAAAGCTCGGTTCAATGGGAATTAGCAGCCAGTTACCGCAGCCCCTAATCCCATCAGCCTCCCGCTGAGCCACAAAGCCCTTCAGCAGCCCGGCAGCTCCGCTCACATCTCCCACTTTGATCTTCCCGTGCTCCTCCAGCAGCTTCTCTTTGATGTGGGGCCACAGCGAGGCCGGGGCGTAGAGGCGGGAGCAGGCAGAGCATTTCTGGCCGCCGAACTCGAAGGCCGAGCGCAGCGTGGCGTTCACGGCGCTGCCCACGTCGGCCGAGCTGTGCAGCACGTGGAAGTTCTTCCCTCCGCACTCTGGGCGTGGACGGGAGGGAAAAGGCACAGGGGAGGAGCTGTCAGGGTGTGGCGGCTCCGGAAAAGGGGCCTCGGGCTCGCCCTGCCTGGGCGCGGTTCTGAGGGGAACAGAGCAGTGAGCCCGGGGGCACAACCCTGGAGCAGGCGGATAAAACTCATGGGAAAACAGGCTGAAAAACTCATGGAAGAGCAGGCTTATAAAATTCATGGAAGAGCAAGCTGATAAAACTCATGGAAGGGCAGGAGGATAAAACTCATGGAAACACAGGCAGATAAAACTCATGGAAGAGCAGGCTGATAAAACTCATGGGAAAACAGGCTGAAAAACTCATGGAAGAGCAGGCTTATAAAACCCATGGAAGAGAAAGCGGATAAAACTCATGGAAGGGCAGGAGGATAAAACTCATGGAAACACAGGCAGATAAAACTCATGGAAGAGCAGGCTGATAAAACTCATGGAAGGGCAGGTGGATAAAACCCATGGAAGGGCAGGCTGATAAAACTCATGGGAAAACAGGCGGATAAAACTCATGGAAGAGCAGGCTTATAAAATTCATGGAAGATAAGGCTGATAAAACTCATGGAAGGGCAGGTGGATAAAACCCATGGAAGGGCAGGAGGATAAAACTCATGGAAGAGCAGGCTGATAAAACTCATGGAAAAACAGGTGGATAAAACTCATGGAAGAGCAAGCGGATAAAACTCATGTAAAAACAGGCGGATAAAACTCATGGAAGGGCAGGTGGATAAAAGCCATGGAAGAGCAGGTTGATAAAACTCATGGAAGGGCAGGTGGATAAAACTCATGGAAGAGCAGGCTGATAAAACTCATGGAAAAACAGGTGGATAAAACTCATGGAAGAGCAGGCTGATAAAACTCATGGAAACACAGGTGGATAAAACTTATGGAAGGGCAGATGGATAAAATTCATGGGAAAACAGGCTGAAAAAACTCATGGAAGAGCAGGCTTATAAAATTCATGGAAGAGCAGGTTGATAAAACCCGTGGAAGAGCAGGCTGATAAAACCCATGGGGAAAAGGACCAACCTAAATTCCCAGACTTTGTGACTCCAAACCTCGTGACTCCAAACTTTGGGACTCCAACCACCACCTCCCACCCAAGTGCCAGCTCCCCACCCCAAAATCCCATCCCGTGCCGCTCCCACAACTCTGAATATCCAGTGATTTCCTGCGCTCTCTGCCCACAGGGACAGGAATCGTGACCCTCTCCTCCTCGAGCAGAGGAGAAGCTGCCCCCTCAGCCCTGCATCCCCCCAAAAAGGTGGGAGGAGAGGCCGGTACCTCCAGCCAGGCGTGGGAAATTGCGGTAGCGATCCAGGTTTTCCGAGACCTGCTTCCAGAGCCGCTTGAAAGTCCTGGAAGAGGAGGGAGGAGCTGGTCAGGGCACTCCTGTCTCTGCACACAAGGAAAGGATGTGCCCTGATGGGAAACCCCCCCCAAAAAAGGGATGCCCTGCACAGGGAAGTGGGAATGGGAGCACCGGTATCAAAGCAAAGGCTCCACAGAGCAACTCCACGGTTTTAAAAACAAACTGCTGCAGTCCCAGGGAAGAGCACGGAATGAGCATCCAGAAGTTTCTGTTCCTCCCCTTTCCCCCCTTCCTTTCAGGCCTCACTGTGACAAACCCCTCGGCTGGAAAACAATAAAAATGGTAATGGCCTCGCAGCGGGAGGCTCAGCCACAAACACCGAGTTATGAGCTCCCCACCTTCCCAGCCCATGCTCACCCGAGCGTGGCCTGGCCCTGGAGAGGGGTCCCAGGCTTTGACCTCAGCACCACTGACACTCCACCACACACAGCCAGAGCTCAAACCCACCTGGGGTGCAAATCCACCCAGAGCAGCACCCTCAGAGCACCCCTCAAGTGTCACTGCCACTCTGGCTGTCCCTGTGCCCCAAGTTTAGCCCCAGAGCTAAAAGCACTCCCCCCACAGCACAAAAACGCGGCTCAGACCCTTTTTGCCACCAGCTTTCACCCCTATTTTGATATAACTGTGCAACCACGTCCTGCCGGCTGTAGCAGCCCTTCCCAACGCTGGCCTGGCGTTCCAAGGGGCACCAGGGGAGCCCCCAGCCCCTTCCCTGCCCAGCCACCCCTGTCCCCAACCTACGGCACGCTGCCGGTGAAGTTGAGGCCGCAGAAGTGCTCGGAGCTGGTGACGGTGTCCCCGAACTCGGGGCCATCCGAGGGCACGAACTGCACCACGTTGGGGGGCAGCCCGGCCTCCAGCAGGATCTTGTAGACGGCGTAGCTGGACAGCAGGGCCGTGTCACTGGGCTTCCACAGCACCACGTTCCCCTGGGGAGAGGAGAGCAGCTCCATGAGGAATGGCTGAATTCCCTGGAAAACTGTCCCATGGCGGCAGCACCTCGCGGTGATTCGCAGCCACCTTCCCCCAGCGCTGGTTTGGGAAGGGCTGGGACTGCCCTGCTCAGCTGAAGGCACAAATCCCCCCCCCCTTCTCTCCCCAGGTCGCTGCACCAGCCTTCCGCACCTTCCCTTCCCCGGGATGAGCTCTGCCTTCCCTAAGAGGAGCGGGAAACACGGCCCTGGTGTCTGTCTCAGGACACGGACAAGGAACGCGCTCCCGATGCCACCAGCGCCGCCACCGGCTTTGGGCAGGGCCCAGCAGGAGTTTGTGCCAGGCAGGGCAGCGAAACCAAACCTCCTGCCCAGATCAGGCGGGCACAAACAGCACGAGGGGCTGGAAAACTGCGCTGGTGACACCCCACCCCCCTGGCCCCGTGCCACGGCCTCCCTCCGGCTCCCAGTGACCGCCCCGGCTCCCAGTGACCGCCCCGTGTCCCTGTCACACGGCTTGGCCTCCCCTGCACGGGTTCACAACCCCGGGGGGGGCTGGACGGGGACTTTTGGATCCTGTCTCCTGATTTCCAGGGACTTGCTGTGCAGGAAAAGCTCCTTCCTGGGCACAGATCCTCCCTGGGCCCCTCTAATTCCTCCCGGGCACAGCTCCTTCCCTGGGCACAGCTTTTAATTTGGGAATGTCACATTTAAAGCCGTATTTGAGGAGAAGCATTTGAACCCATCACTTGTGTAGGGCAGGGATGGGGGGGACAAGGAAAAGGGTGACGGCAACACGGAGCTGGGAAGATTTTTGGGGAGAGAGGTCCCTTCCACCCCACAGGAAGGGCACAGCTCCTTCCCGGGCCCCTCTAATCCTTCCACTCCAAACAGCAAGAGAAACAAACCACACCCTGCAAAAACCTCCAGGCTGCTGGGCAATCCAGCGTTCCCAGCAGCCTGGACTGTGGGCCGGTGCAGCGACTGCTCCGATCCCGAGGAAATCCCGTTCCCGGGATTGACTGCATGGATCTCTCCAGCTCTTTAGGCACGAGCAGTGTCTAATCCCCGGGGAAGTGCGCTGTGGTGGCTGAAACACCGGGGCTCTAATTAATATCCCCCTATTAAGCACCGTTTTCCCCTAACTTTAATTCCAGGTGCCCCCTGCTGCTGAGCTTTTCAAGGCACCCGCTGATGTCCTGCTCCTTTCTGCTGCTGGCCCAGGGCAAGGGGGGGGATTCCATCACCCTGCAGCATCCCGGTGGGAATTCATTGTCACACGCGAGGAGGGGGAGCTGGATGAGCCACGGGATGCCCCAGATTGTCACTCAGAGCTGCCAGCTCGGGTCTGTCCCAGCCCAGCAGGGCTCATCTGCTCTGGGATGAGCTCATCTCCCGATTTCCCAAAGCCAAGGGCCTCCTTCGGATCCTGGGGTGGGAGGAAGGGACCTCTCTCCTCAGAAATCTTCCCAGCTCCGTGTTGGTCTCACCCCCTTCCTTGTCCCCCCCATTCCTGCCCTACACAAAGTGACAGGTCCAAATGCTTCTCCTCAAATGTGGCTTTAAATGTGACTTTCCCAAATCAAAAGCTCTGTTCTCCAGCCTCTTCCACCTCCAGCTCTGCTCGAGGGCCCCTCTTTGGGGCCAGGAGGAAATCCGAGCCTAATTAGCAAAGAGCTGAGAACAATTTGTGGTTTGGTTTTTTTTCTTCCCAGTGCAACAATAAATTAATTATTCCTGGCCCAAATTCACCAGGTTATTCCAGTCTCTCCCCAAAATCCACCCTGCAAAGGCAGGAGCTCCTGCGCTCCATGGGGTGGAACATAGAAATAGGGATGTACAGAAACACTTTTTACCAATACTTTGATTTTTTTTGGATAGTTTTTCACACCTGCTGGGCTCTCCTGTCTCCCAGTTCGCTGCTAAATGGCAGAGCCACGACCTGCCCTTGCCTTCCTTTGCCAAACACACCCACTGCACCCAAAAAGTGTCATCCCAGAGGAATGTGAGCAGCTACAAACTGGTTACACTCTCATGTCCTGACAGCACCCCCGAGCCCAGGTAGGAAATCAAACCCCAGCTGTGTTAATTCCCCAGATCCCAAACCCAGCCTGGGAAGGAAGAGAAATTTTGCCCCAGAAGGGCAGATTTGGGCAGTTTGTGCTTTTCCAACACTTCCCCCCTCACACTGGAAATCCAGGCACTGGGATGTCGTACCTTAATTAACGTCAAACTGCGGATTGAGTCAAGGGGACCAACAGGCCCCAGGTGTGGAACAGCCCCAGGGAGGCTCAGCTCACTCCTTGCCCATCCCAGCCCAGCTGAGCCTGAGGGCCGGGGTCCCTCTCCCAGCCTTTCCCTGGACCGTCCCATCCCCCCTGTCCCCCCCAGACCCCCAGGACTCACCATCAGCGCCGGAGCCCCCGCCAGGTTCCCCCCGATGGCCGTGAAGTTGAAGGGGGACACGGCAGCCACAAACCCCTGCGGAGGGACAGGGAAAAGGGACCATGGGGAGCACGGTGCCGCCTGTCCCCGCGGCGTGAGCCCGTGTGGGGCACAGAGGGGCTCAGCTCACCTCCAGCCCCCGGTACACCATGGAGTTGGTGCTGATGTCCACGCTGAGGGGCTGGCTCTGCTCCAGCTCCAGCGCGTACTTGGCGTTGAAGCGGAAGAAGTCGATGAGCTCGGCAGCGGCATCGATCTCCGCCTGGATCACGGTCTTGCCCTGCAGGGAGAGGCCCCGGGCCATGACGGGAAGGGGGAATGCAGCGGCCAGAGCTGCAGTGGTGCAGTGCTGTCTGTGGGGAGCCTCTCCCAAGCTCGATGCTCAAAGATGGGGCCTCCTGCAAGGCCTCACGCTGACCCTGCTCCCAGGAGCTCCCAGCCTCACTTCCCTCCTTTCTCAGCAAGGAGTGAGGATCCCCCTGTATCCCCTCACAGGACACCAACAGCCATTTCCACCGCCAAAAACCACCCCGGCAGCTCTTCCTGCCCTGCTCCCCCAGCTCCCTCCTGCTCAGCCCAGCTTCCCCCCTGCATCCCCTACCTGCCCCACCATGGTCTTGGCCAGCACTTCTGCTCGCCGGGGCCCGCTCAGCATGTCAGCCGCCTTCAGGAAGATCTGGGCCCGGTCCTGCACAGGTTTCAGGTCCCATTCCTTCCTGGCTGCCAGGGCAGTGTTAATGGCTTTGTTAATGAGCTCCTGCAGAAGGAAAGGGGGAAAGGCAGCAAGGAGGAGCCTCTCCAGGTTCCTCTCCACCACCAAGTCACAGGGAAAAGCAAGGGGTCACCCACCCCCAGGCACAAACCAATGGTACCATCACAACCCTGAATCTGCAGCTCCTGGTGTGGATTTGTTCCGGGATCTCTGGGGCTTGGAAAGGCTCCTGGAGCCTCCCTGCTCACAAAATGCGTTTCACTTGCTAAACCCAGGCAAAGCGCTGCTGCTTCCCCCCAGAACAGCCCGGAAGAGGGGGGACAGAGAGGGCCACTCACCTTGCTGGCGTAGCAGTACTTGGCCACCTTGTGTGCATGGTTAAAGGGCTGCAAGGAGAAGAAAAGGCTCTGTAGGAACCAGTCCCAGAGACCCCCCTGCTCCGTTCTCCCCCATTAAATAAGAACCCCCCAACTCACCGAGAGCTGGTACCTCACCGTGGGCGTCCACACCTCCTCCCCCCCGATGACGCACGGGATGTCCTCGGTCTTGCCCTTCAGGTCAGCGAGGGCCTGGCAGAGAGGAGACCACGGTGGGAGCAGCTCTCACCCCCTCCAGCTGCCCTCCACCCCTCCTTCCCACGGCAAAGGGAACTGGGAACAGGCTCTGGGCACGGGGTGCCCACGGGAGGCACGGCTGTCCCCAGGGGGAAGGAGCAGGAGCTGGGCAGGACGGGGTTGTCACACCAGGGAGAGCCTGGGGCTGCCGTGCAGCACCTGCAGCACAGCCCGGGCCCCTCCAGCCCCAAAAATCCCCAAATCCCGGCACTGGTACCTTCTGGAGTGCCGCTCGCTCGGGGCTCCCCGGCTTGAACTCCAGGATGGGCTCGTTGGTCACCTGGATGGCCGGGCGGTGCTGCCATCTCCGCCTGGGGCAGGGGCAGGACAGGCGCTGCAACCCCTCCGTTCCCTCCTTCCCTCCTCTCCCCAGAATCCCAGGGACACCTCAGTCCCGGCCAGACCAGCCCTGCTCCATCCCTCCCGCTGGATGGGGATGCCAGAACCGGGAACTGAGCCTGGACCCCGCCCGCAGCCCACCATCCCTCCTCCTCGCTCGGGAAAAAGCGCTGGGAAAGGCGTTTTTAAGGGACGAGGCACAGGGTGAGCTCCGGATCGATGCGGGCTGCTCCAACATCCCCACGCTCCGCTGGCTCCTGGCAAAGTCCAGCGGGCAAAAGCCGGCCTGGCACCTCTGAACCTGCCCCGGGAGCGGCTGGACCTTGGCAGCTTTCCAACCCCACGCCGGTGTCACGTTGTGCAGCCCAGCGACAATGCCCGAAAAAAGGAGGGAAATGGGAGAAAATGGAGGGGGGAAGGGGAAAACGAGGGGAAAAGGGTGAAAACAAGGGGAAAAGGTGGAGGCAGGGAAAAAGGGGGAGAAAAAAGAAAACAAGGAGAAGACAAGGGGTAAAGGGGGGAAAGCAAAGGGGGTAAAGGAGGAAAACCAGGAGGAAGCAGTGGAAAACAGGTAAAAACAAGGGTAAAAGGGAAAACAGGGGGTAAGCTGTGGAAAACGGGTAAAAATAGGGGGAAAAGGGGAAAACAGTGGGAAAACAGTCGGGAAGGAAGGGCTGGCAGTGCCTGCGGTTGGCAGCGGGACGGTTCCCGGCGGGAGCGGGGATGGCAGGAGCGGCAGCGCGGATCGCGGGGACCCCGAGCCCGCCACGCGTGGGGACGGTGCGGGAAGGGGGCAAGGGAAGGGAAGGGAAGGGAAGGGAAGGGAAGGGAAGGGAAGGGAAGGGAAGGGAAGGGAAGGGAAGGGAAGGGAAGGGAAGGGAAGGGAAGGGAAGGGAAGGGAAGGGAAGGGAAGGGAAGGGAAGGGAAGGGAAGGGAAGGGAAGGGAAGGGAAGGGAAGGCACCCCCACACTCACCCGCCGTCCCGCAGCGCCCGCAGCCGCCGCCACATCCCGGCCCCGCCGCGCTCCCGGCCCGCGGCCGCCACCACCCACCGCGCGGGGGGGAGGGGGGGCAGGGAGGAGACACAACCATTGATTAATTAATAATTAATAAAACCCCGGGGGGCGGCGTTCCGGAGGAGCGGCCCCGAGCCCGCCGCTCGCTGTGCGGGGGAGGAGGGGTGCGGGCCGTGTCCCCCCCCGCCCGCGGGGTGGCTGTGGGGTGTCCCCACCGGCGCGTCCCCCCCCCCCCAGCGCGCGGTGATGGTTGCGCCCCGAGCGGAGGGCGGTGGCGCGCGCGGCACGTGGGAGGGGGCGGGGCGGGGCGGGGCGCGGGAAGGAGCCAAAAATAATTTAAAAAAGGGAAATTCGGGAAAAACAACAGCAAACCCCCCCCCCCCCCCCCACCGCCTCGAGGCGAGGGAGGGGCTGGGGCTGGGCGCGGAGCTCGGATGGTCCCGGCCGTGGGAGCGGACCTGAGCGGGGAGAAAGAGAAAAGTAACGGAGAGCCCCTTTGGGAACTGAGAATTACCAAAAAAGGGGGGATTTTAACCCAAAAAGGCGGCCTGGCTGGGGCGCGGGGCCAGGAGAAGGCTGAGGTGTGCAGTGGGTATTTTAATTTCCAAGGAGAGTCATGTTTTAAGAGCAGCAGCTGAAAGACCCTAATTTTGAGGGGAGTTTGGGCTATTTTAGGACCCCAAATCACCTGGGCTGAGCAGATTTTAGGAAACGAGGATGGTCCCTCCCTCCCCAGACCCAAATCCTTTTGCTTTAGAGGCGTTTTCCACCCCAAGAATTAACACACAGAGCCGTTCAACCAGGAGTTTGGTATTTATTTTATAGCTTTTTGTGGTTTTCCTCGTCACCAGAGACCGACTGGGACCCGTTTCACGGACAGCTCCCGCCCCCTGTTCCCACAGAGGAGCCCCTGGGGTCCGGCACCGCGGGCTGAGCCCCGGCCCGGGCAGGACGGAGGGACGGAGCGGGATGGACACCGGCTGGACACCGGCTGGACACCGGAGCAGCACGCGGAGAGCCGCCAGCAGACCTGGGAGGGGGCGGTGGGGTCGGTTTTGGCACTAAAAAAAGGAAAATGGAGCAAATCCGCCGAGCTCGGAGGAGGGTGGGTGGTTCTGGCTCTGGCTGAGGGAGTTTTCGGGGCTTCCTCCTGACGTGGATTGGATTCTTGAAGCATTTCATGGTCCAAAATCCACTGGTGGTGCCCCATTCCAGCTGCTGCGGGTTCCCAGCACAGCGTTCCAGCCCCATCCCGACTCCAGAGCATGGGAGCGGGGTCACTCTCCGGCCTTTCCCCACCAGGGCTCCAACAGCATCGTCAGTCCAGTCTTTGTCGTTAAAATTAGCTAATATACAGAATATAAAGCACGATATTTACACGGGGACGGTAACCAGGGGCGTTCCCACACCATCAGTAGTTCGTTGGGGATAAAAGAAACTCTTACAGTGACCTAAAGAGGAACCGACAAGAAGTGACACAGCAGGAGGGAAGAGCCATCGACACCCTCCACTCGAACACGATAAATAATAAATAACCCTTTTTGGCAGAAGGTAGCTACATTTGCTTTAACCACAGGAAGGTGTTTTAGGGGCTGAACTGTGAGCCTTTGGGTGAAACCACGTTACACAAGGAGTGTGTGTGTTTAGTGACCGAGGTTGAACCGCCCTCAAACCCTCCCCAGTTAAACAGAAATTTCGGGTCTCAGGGGTGGCAGTCTGGGCAGCCCCGCTGGGTTTGTGGCACCGCGGTCCTGGGCTGTTCTGCCACAGAAATGACACAGGTCTGAAGCCACCCCAGGGGTTGTTTTATGCATTAACATCATAATTTCCCAAAAAAGGGGAGCTGGCCAGACCCACAAGCACCCCCTTCCGAAGTGCTTCACTGTTGGAGTGCCTCAAATTAGGAGGGAATGGCGAGTTCAACAATCAAATACCCACATTTAAACACAATTTGTTGCTCCTTCAAAAGAGAAGCTTTGCAAGGCTCCTGCGAATGCAGAAGGGTCCGAGGACACGGAACTCGCACAAAAACAGACGAAAGGAAAGGGTCAAGTGTTTCCTCGCTGCTCTGCCAAGGGCCTGGGCAAGCCCTCAGCGTTCCCTCTGCAGGGAGAGGGGCTGGGACCCCATTCCCGCGGAGAATTTGGCAGGCAGTGCTTCCAGCTCTCCTCCGCTCCCTTATTCCCACCGGGACACCGTGTGTTGCCCCCCTTGGTAATTTTGTTTCTCGGTTAAAACTCAAAGGGACACAAGTGACGTTCCACTACAAAGCTTAAAATCAAGCGTTGGGGTGGCAACACCGAAGGCAAAGAGCTCTAAAACCCGTGTGCTCCCCTGCAGCCGAGTCCTGGACCCGTGCAAAAGGATAAAAAACCCAAAAGCCCTGAAACCAAAGGTGGAAAATCCTCACTGGGGTGTTCCTGCCTCTTGGAAGCGCTGGGATGTCTTAATTCAGCCGGGATAAATCATTCCTTAAACATCCAGCTCTAAAATGAAGCACTCGAACGTGAAACTGAGACCTCCCAGCGCTGCAGCTCTTCCAACACAAACATCCTTCCCCGTGCTCCCAGAGCCAAGGGAAACACCGGGAAGGAGCTCCGGGAGCACCCACGGCCGCCGCGGCTTTTCCTCAGCCAAGCCCTGGCCCGGCAGCCAGCTCCTGTTTTTGCTGGCAGGAACAATTACGGAAAAGGAAAATTAATTTAATCTCACTTTAGAAGCAGCTTTAGATGCAGATTCAGGCCTGATTTCGTTGAGTTCATCCCAATTTCTACAGGTACAGACAAACAGAATTTATCTTCCAGGCTGAGGCAGATTTTAACCCCTGTCCTGCTGCGCTCCCGGGATTCAGGAGGTCCTGACCCCTTCCAGAATCAGGGAATAAAATCACAGGGAAGCAGCAGCGATTCTGCAGAGGCAGAAAAGCTGCTGAGCCTGTCGGCCTCCCCTGGAGGAAGCGGCCTGTGAGTGCTCCACAGCCAAACCTGTCCCGATTATTTCCACGCTGACTCTCGGAACCATCAGAGAATTTGGGGGTCCCATCAGAGCAGAAGAGACTTTACAAGGGAACGATTGCATCTGCGAACAGAAACCTGTTTGCACTTTAAAAACCTCTAATAAAAATAGAATATATACTGTGTTTTTATAAATAGGTTACACATTTAGCTTAGATGAGCTTCATTACATTCCCCCCCAAACATTTTTTTTTTAAAAGAATTTTGCTTTTTTTCGCTGTGTGAACTAAGACGATCGTCACTAAGTCTTTGAAAAACGTTTGTACCACATTATTCTTTAAAACATTTGTACCACATTATTCTTTGGACGTTTTTGAACAACATGCATCCACAAACTGCCATTTGTTTACTGAAAACATTTTTGTACAAACCCAGTTTAGGAATTTGATCTATTATTACACCGCTAACGAGCAAAAAAATTTGCTTCCTTGAAATCCCCTTTTAAAAAATGAGAAACGATGAGGAGGATTTTCTGATTGTAAATCTAAAAAAGTGTCAATATGACACCGCATTAAGAATAGAAAACAAAAATAAAGTATTTACAGCTTTACAAAGGAAAAAAGGAAGAGGTCATCAAAATCATTTCCAGCATTTTTACAATTAAATTCCTTTTTTTTCCTCTCTCTCTCTGGCGAGCTTTGATCTGGTTTCTGGAGTGGTGCCACACACACAGAGCAGGAGCAGCAGCACAGCCGGACTTCGAACCAATGACCTCAAGGACCAACCCCCAAGGACCAACCCCAGCTGCCCCCAAAAGGTTGGTCCAGCCTAAACGAAAATAAACCCCCGACCCCGAGTACGCAAACACCTTTCCTTCCTTAAAAATGGATTACATGTGGTTATAAGAAAGACACCAACACCCATGGGAATCTACTGTCCTACACATCACCACCGTGCACGTGAGTTCTACACCCTCTACTACAGCCCCACATCCCTCACACCCACCCCGCTACAGGTGCTCCTCCTCACCCCACACCCGAATTCCTGCCTGGGGAATTCCCTGCCCTCAGCACACCAGCTCCTGGGTTTGGGAACACTCAGCCTTGTTCCTCCTGGGACGCTGATTTTCAAGGAGAAACGGCGAACGCGCAGCGAAGCGGCAGCGCGGCCCCGGCAGCTGCGGGGTCTGGCGGCGCCAGGAGCGTTCCCGGGCGGAGGGGAGCCAGGGGCCGGCTCCAGGAGGATTCACCGCGCTGAGCAATGCCTGCCCCGGCCACTGAAGCATCACACACATCCAGCCTTTGGCAGACGCTTCCTCAGCCTCGGGAGAGGCTCCTCGGGAGCAGCTGAAGTTCAAACGGGCTCGAAACCCTTCAAATTACCGATTTCAAACATGCAGTCCCAGCCCCCTCCAAAAAATACCCCAAACACCCCCCCAGCCACCCCCCCAGCTTGCAGCCCTCATGAGCATCACATTTACCACTTTGGCCACCTAAGAAATAACAGGAATGAGCACTTTGGAATAAGGTTTCTCTTCCAGAGAAAAGTTATCTACATTTACAGGACAGAGCAGGCTCGGGAAAGCCCCTCGCCCACAGCCAGGATCCAAGGAGCTGTCACCCACTCTGCACCGAGCAGTGCCATCAGTAAGGACACCACGGGAATATCCTTGGATCCACTGGCTTGGACTGAAGCCATCAGCTGTGGATTGTGCCCTCCCCACTGTGGATCCTGATGGATCAGCCTGGTCCCTCCTTCCCAGCCTGGAAAACGCAGGGAGCCCATGCGGCCTCAACGCAGGAGATGGAGCTGACAGCCAGGCAGCAACGCGGGAGACTCCGAGGGGAAAACATTCCTGTGCCCACAGCTCCAACAGGAACCCCTCAAGGTCCTGCCCCTCTCCGTGGCCATGCCAGACTGAGGAATTTCCACCCAGGAATGAGCCATTTTCCAAGACACCCGTGCTCTTTATGGAATGGAGCGACACGGATCGGCACCGGCTGCTTGCAGTGCAGCTCCAGAGATCCCGGATCAGTGCACCGGAGGCTTGGAAACACCACGCAGGAAGCTCACAGGACCGGCCACTTTGCCTTTCCACAGCACTGAGAGGGTGCTGAGATGGGGATTTTCCCTGTCCAGCCCTAGCACTGCTCCTGCACAGCACCTTCCAAGCTTCCTGGCAGGAAAAACAAACACATTTGGTATTCACTCCCAGTCTTCCAACCACTACTTAACTCCACAGCTGGCTTTGGGCAGTATCAACTACGCTCTCAATCTTGGTCTAAAAACAAACAAAAAATTATTGGCTGAGGTTTATACCCTGTTTTTACCTGGCTGAGGTGCTACAATTCCCATTCTAACCGCGAGGAGCTCGGTGATGCTGGAGTTCCCTCAGTCACCACCGAGTGATCCAGCTTTCAATGCTGCTTCTCCTGGGGAAAAACACAGAAAGATGGGCAAAGCCAAGGTCTTGCCACTTTCTCACAGAGAAAGCACATGGCTGTTCCTCCCCCGGTTCTAGGGCAGCAGCAGTTTGGGATTCAGTTTACTACGCCCTAAAAAGGATTACAGCATTTCCCAGTGTTCAGCTTTCCCGAAGAACAGTGGCCTGGATCTCTCCCAAAGTCCTGTCTCCAGCCTACATCTACGTCAGTGTATCCTGATGCTTCAACTACCCCACTCTACACATCACGGAAGCAGCATAAAATGGAGTTATCTCCCTGTCAGCAAAGGAAATTCTGCAAACACTAAAAAAAAAAACCCTGAAAAAAGACACAAACCAACAGGGACCTGAAGGGCTGATTCCCCTCCTAATCCCATCACTGGAAACAAAGGCATTGTGATATGACACATTCCACTTCAAAAGCAGCTCTACAGAGATCTAAGTGTGCAAATGTGGGTTTAGCTTTCCTTTTCCCAAGGGATAACTGTAGCCCAGCAGGGACCGAACATTCCACATAAATAAGGCGAGCTTTTTTTTTTGTTTTTGCATAGTAGTTAATCAGTGATAGTCCCCCCCCAGCGACCCCTCCTGTGCCCACCTGCTTTGCCACCGAGCTGAGTCCTGCTCCTCCAGGTCCTGGAGTCCAGCAGAAACCTTGTACACATCCCAAAGGCGGGATGAAGAAAACCCTTTGAATACTGGAGAACTGCTTCCCCCTACGAGCTGTCTCCAAACCTGCTGTTATTTTTAAACGTTTGCAGTTCAATTTGGAGGCAATTCCTTTTCTTTTTTTTGTGCCAGACATTGGTAATTGCACCATAATTGTCTTGGTTCTGCTGCTCTTTTTGCCAGTGTCGCTTTTGCCAATCAGTGCAGCAGCCCAGTAAAACCAGCAGCTTATTGAAGTACCCAGAGCCTCTGCAGCACCACCCTCTGCTGCTACCAGCTTTGGTTGGCTTTTTTTTTTTTTTTTAAATAACATGTTTTTATAAAAACACCTGCTATTAATATTCCACTGGAGCTCAAAGTGGCTCAGCTTGGGGCAAAGGCACAATTAAAACACCGTGTTTTCCTACAGGACTCCGCATTTATGGTTTGTAGAACAATAGAAATGTACAGCACCAATCCTTGGGTGGGAGGGGATGCGTGTAGGAATGAGTCCTCAGAGTCCCTCCACGAGGGCTCTCGAGTCTTTCACCTTTCCCCCAGCAATTGGCTTGGAATCTTTGCTCTCTGTCTTCCCCTTGGCCGGAATGCTCCCGCTTTCTATCAGCTGACCATGGGCTCCACGTCCGTCTCTCTGTCCAAATCGTCCTGAATTTCGTCTGTGTTTCCTGAGTCGCTGCTGGCTACGGAGCTGGGAGATGGAGAATTCCTGGAGGGAAAGGTGCAGCCAAAAAATTTAATATCAGTGGCAGAAGGAAGAAAAAAAAAAAAGAATCTTTAAAGAAAACAGCCACTTTCCCTTCACAATACTATTTAAAAACCCCTTTATTAACATGAAACATTGGCACTCCCCAAAGCTATTTAAAAACCCCTTTAATAACACCAAACATTGGGTTTACAGTAAATACCAGTAGGAAAATTAAGCTGCCACCCCACCCACCCCCTACATAAACACAGAGGCTGTCCCAGGTTTACTGATGGGGAAATGGAGAGCAAAGTCTCCTCCAGAGACTCTCAGCATCCCTAATACCCAGAGCCCTGAAAATTGAAAGTTTATCATCTTGTTCTACTGGGGTTGAGCAAGAGATAAGAGAAATCCCTCATAGTGTAAGGTTCTTAACTCATGAGAAGATTAAAAAACAAGTTCTTCACGTAAGTCCAGAGTCGAGATTTAATTTGGGGTTTTAAGAGTTCTAAATCTGAGATGCTAAAGACTGGAAGTCCACCCGAGCTGGAGCTCCCTGTGCTTAGGAGCAGCTGTTGAATCCTTGGAGCTGTCACAAGGTGTAGGACCCTGTTGTATAATGTATTTAAACCCTGTTGGTATGCACTGGCCAAACTCTCACTCAAGACCAGGATCCACACCAGGAACCAATTATTAATTAAGACCACCTCAACCTAAAGTACTCATTAACCTCCTACAAACAGCTGTGGCTGCAGGGCAGGAACAAGCCCTATAAATCAAGCCCTGGGAGGAGCCAAAAGAAAAGGAGGTGGTTGTTCCTGGTTGCTGTGTGCTGCGTGTTGCTGGAGCTCTGCGCTGAGAAATCATAATCCAAGGATCAGAAGACTGCGAGCTCCGGCACAGGACCCCACACTCCGCCCCAGGCCCCCCTTCACGGCTGATCCCGGGGCACAGGATTCACCAAAGGACAGAGCCATGAAGGGACAGAGCTGCCTTCAGGCCCAGCTGCAGGAAGCAGGAGGGAGTGAGCTCCTGCAGCAGCAGAGGATCCCCGTACCTGTCAGCCGAGCCCTTGATGAGCCTCCGGCAGGTTTCCATCTGCACGTCCAGGCCCCGCTTCATGCTGCACATTTCCATGTACTCGTGGAGGTGCCGGTTCATGTCACTCTTGGCCGTGGCCAGTTCCAGCTGGGGGCAACGAAGGGGAAAGAATCAGCCTCAGGTGAGGTGCAGTCCCGGTTTCCCTGCGCTTCCCACGCTGGTGGGGATGCCTCAGCTGCCCAGAGCCCACCCAAACACCCCACAATGCACGTTCAACCTCAGTGCTCCTGATTGCCAATGCATTCACCAGCCCAGCAAGGGCAATCAGAGCTGGTTCTGAACAGCCCTGGAGGGGTTTCCCTGCTCTTGGCACCTTGTTTGTCAACAGGCAGTAATTAATGAAAGCCTGTCCGAGGCAGGGCAGAGATTTTGAGAAGCTCCAGCTGCTGTTTCTGGCAACCTGTGAGGCCACGTCTTGGGAAGTGTTTCCCAGGGTGAGGGTGGATATGCAGAACAAAGGGGGGGAAAAAAGAATAATAAAAAAGAATAATAGTGTGTTTTATTCCCTTTGTTCTGCAGGTTCTGTCTCCAGCAGCCCCAGATTTATGCTCAGTGCTGAAGTATGGAGCAATAATAGCACAGAGAATGGCATTTAGAAAAATCCCCAGGGCATGTCAGAGGGAAATGCCTTTGCATTCTTGGATATATGGACATTCCTCCTTCCCTCTGGGACTCCCCAGAGCACAGCACCGTGCCTGTGTCCCTCCATTAGGAACAATCCCCCTTCCTCACCTCTATCTGCCCTATTGTCTCCTGGTATTCCTTGTCCCTCGTTTTGAAGAAAGACTCTGTTTCGTGGATCAAGTTTCCCAGGTTTTCTTCCTGCAGGGGAAAGGAGGACACAAAGGATGAGCAAGGAACTAAAAGCATTCAGGAGCGAACTGAGGATTTTATTCAACCTCCCCTGGAAATGCAGGTTGTTGTGTTCCTTCGTGCACTGATTTTTTTTTTTAACACAGGCAAGGAATACTCTTCTTCAAACTGGAACACCAGGAAAACACATTTCTGTGCTGTGACCACAGCTTTGGACACACAAGGCAAGGGCTGATCAAGGCTCCAGCAATCCAACCCATGCACCTGATGCATTCCAAAGCACAAACCCCTGGATTTTCCCGAGCCTTTCACAGCCTGATCACACTTGGACAGACTGGAATTGCTCTCCAGCCATGAAACTTTTAATTTTCCCTGCACTGACCACACTGCTACTCACAGCTTTATCCTGGAATTCTCATTTTCACATCATTACCCTCCAGCACCCCCCGTGCACGCACGGATTCCCACTGGAATTCCTCACTGCACTGCTGGATAAAGCAGCTCCCTCCACACGCAGGAACAAATGCTGTCCCAAAGGAAAGCTCCTGCTCTGGATTGACAGCACAGTCTGGGCTCCCAAGCACACAGAGCTCCTTGGTGCTGCACAAAAAGGCACCACAGTGTCACCGCTCCCTGTTCCAGGTCTTCAGCCACCTCTGTTTTCCACTACGAAATCATCCTCGGTTTAACACGACTGCACCAGTGAGCGTTAGTGGGGTTTCCGTGCTTTGGCCCCGTCTGTGGCAGATTTACAGGGCTCATTCCTGGTACCCACACCACGCCTGGAGTTACAAGAATCATCCCACTGATCCTTTTATATGCAGAAGAGCTTTAAGGAGGAAGGTCACAAAAGAAGGTGGCGAGGGCAGCGTGTAAGAACTTGAAAGGAATAAAACCCACGGAAGGAAGATTCAGGCATGTAAAGCACATGTTAAAGAGCAGGCACAGCCGGAGCAGTCTTTATTCTGAACCTCCATCTACAAGCCAAATCTACCCTTTCCTTGTATAATTTTCATTTAGAAGGATTTAAGCTTCTTAAAATCTTTAGAGTTTCCGCGCGCGGGGCCTGGGCTCGGCGCCGTTGCTGCGATGGCTGCGCTCAGCCAGGCACGCCCGGCCTATGCAAATCAGCCTGTCATTAATTCCTGCACGAGGCTCCTCGTTATCATCCTGCCACTCTCCCGCTCCTCGTTATCCCCCTGCCGCTCTCCCGCTCCTCATTATCCCCCTGCCACTCTGCAGCTCAGCGCGGTTTCTGCAGCCCCAGCACTTCCCGGTAATCCCCGCAGCCTCCGAGTGCTCCGGAGGGATGATCCGCGCGCGGGGAGCCGGAACGCGAGCACGGCCTGGCAGCCAGCACGAGACAGCATTCCCGAGGCTGCTGCCTCAGCACCTTCCCCGGCCGGGAGGCAGCGGGATGATTCCCCACCTCCCACCCTGTGCTGCTCAGCGATGCAGTAACACAGCGGCTCCCAGCCATTCCCAGCCCATTCCCAGCCCTTCTCAGCCCATTCCCAGCCCATCCCAGCCATTCCCAGCCATTCCCAGCCCTTCTCAGCCCATTCCCAGCCATTCCCAACCACTCCCAGCCCATTCCCAGCCATTCCCAGCCCTTCTCAGCCCATTTCCAGCCCATTCCCAGCCCTTCTCAACCCATTCCCAGCCCTTCCCAGCCATTCCCAACCATTCCCAGCCCATTCCCAGCCCATTCCCAGCAACTCCCAGCCATTCTCAGCCATTCCCAACCATTCCCAGCCCTTCTCAACCCATTCCCAGCCATTCCCAACCATTCCCAGCCCATTTCCAGCCCATTCCCAGCCTGTTCCCAGCCCATTCCCAGTCATTTCCAGCCCGTTCCCAGCCCTCTCCAGGCTGGTTTAAGAAGGCTCCGGAGCAGCTGGATGAGGCCGCTGCCTTTCCCTGGGATCTTAGGGATTAAAAGGAAGTTGCTCATTATCCAGCACTGCCAGCAGATCCCCGCTGATGGGGAGAGGGGAATTCACGGGTTCAGAGGATCCCTGGGGCTTTGTGTGGTCCTGCAACCACAGGGTCTCTGTTCGGGGTGGGATTTCCGTCCTTTAACACCTTCCACAGACCGCAGCGAGGCTGCTCTGCTCCCCACAGGAATAACTGTGCAACCCCGTGCCCTGCACTCCACAAATGATCATAATTAAAGTGTGAACGACAATGCACAGAGAAAGGAGGGGCTGTGTGGAAGATCACGGAATCCCAGACTGGTTTGGGTTGGAAGGAGCTTAAAGATCACCCAGTGCCAGCCCTGCCATGGGCAGGGACACCTCCCACTGTCCCAGGGTGCTCCCAGCCCCGTCCAGCCTGGCCTTGGACACTGCCAGGGATCCAGGGGCAGCCACAGCTGCTCTGGGCACCCTGTGCCAGGGCCTCCCCACCCTCCCAGGGAAGGATTTTTTCCTAATATCCCATCGAAACTACTTCCTGTCAGCTCAGAGAAAGGGTGACAGATTCCCTGATGCTCCTGGAACAGACACCTTGGATCTTTTACCTCTCCCTTGGTACTTTTAAACACTCAGTTTGAAGGAGCCAAGGAAATGAAGTTTGGCCAATAGAGTGATTGCACAGACCGAAAATCAACCACAGAGACGAAGCACTAAGAGGATTTTAAGATCAGAGTAGGTTTGTGCGGCAGACTGGATCACCAGTCAAACACCCACAGGCTCAAATGGCTGAAAGAGTGGCTGAGGGAGAGTTTCTGCAGAGAAAAGAATGGGAATGAACTCACCTCTCCTTGGAGGTCAATTGAGGGATTGCAGTTGGTGAAGTCTTCCCAAAGCAGCAGCGTTTCCTCATTCTCCTCCCATGTTAAGCTGTCACAGTCGTCATCAAAATCAAACGTCTCCCGCCTGAGAGAACAGAACAGGCATTAACGAAACCACTCCAGCCCCACTCCCTCGGTCCTTTAATTAATTGTCTAGAAAAATGGGCTATGAGAGCTGAATGAGGGGACAATGCAGCGGCTGGAAATCCTCACAGCTTTTACAAACAGCCTGTGCCACTGCCCAAGTCCCTCTTTCCTGGGCTCTCTGCCACCCCACAGCAGAATAAAAGATCCTTGTTGGAGCTCCTGCTCCAAGCACCAGGCCTGGCTCTGCCCTCCAGATGGAGCTGCACAGAAGCTTCCCCTGTTTGCAAAACCACAAAAATGTTTGGAGCTGTTCCTTTCCCTCCGTGGGCAAAGCAGCCCGAAGGCAGCACCGGGATGTTACAAGGACGGAACCCGCGCTGATTTCACGGCGGAGCTCAGCCAGCGGCTCCCCTGCAGCCCTGGGAACGCGGGGTCTGACAGGAGCAAGGACAGAAAGCCCCAGAGTGATGTGCGGGGCAGGCAAACGCTCCTGCAGGCACCGAGGGCAGAGCAAACAGGCAGCAGGGGCCTTTCACACGTTATCTGCTCAAAGTTGTGCAATAAAGGAAAGTTTCAGGGGGCAGAGCACAGACCAGTAGCTGCTTCTCGTCCTGGTTCGGGAGCCCTGACAAAGAGCTGGAATTGCTCTCCAAGCAGCCTGCATTCCAGGCTGATGCATTTTTATGGCTTTAGCTCACTTCCTCTGAGCTGATAACATCTCAGGAAGGAGCCCGATGCTGTCCCAGGAGGCTGCAGAGCTTGGCAAGGGACAGGAGGTTTGTCTGGATCAGCAGCACTGTAAAAATGTCACTTACAAAACTTGGGACATTCACAATTGTGCCTTTTGCAATTCTACTTCTTCAAATCATTTTCTTTTTTCAAGATCTGTCCTGGCCAAGAGAGCACAAAGGCTCCTGGGCTGACCTCACACACTGCTCAAAATCCACTGCAGTTTGAATTTTTTACTACTTAATCCTTAAAAATTAAGTTAATTACAACTAAAATGCAAGTTGTTTTGTTTCTGTTAATGATATCAGCTCCTCAATCTGTTTCTAAACCACTAATTTCTACTTCTCAAAGACCCCAAGCCCATCACCCCACATCACCCCAGCTTGACAGAACGAGGTTCCTGTAGCACTTTGTGCCACCAGGAGATAAGAATGATCCTCATTAGCAGCACCAGGAACAACTGGGTCTCACAGGGCAGGTATGGGAACAAAATTAAAACCTAAATGCATGACCAACCTAGTAGGTACATTTTAACTTCTTGCTTTTTACAAAAATCCACACACTGCCTGCTGTGACACCGAATTCAGCAGTGGAGGAGTCAAACCTCTGTATTTATTACACTGATTATTACTAAGGGCCTGAAGACGTCTGAAAGGAGCCCTAACAAGGGGAATCGTCAGCAGCTTCTGCAAAAAACACCCCTCCCACACAGGGAACTCAGGCAGAAAGGAGGGAACACTGCCCCTGGAACCAGAGCCCTGGGCACTGTCTGACAACAGGAGAGGCGTTGGTGGTTCTCAGACCGTCCCTGGGGTACTCCTCCACACGGATCCTGTCCTGCCCTGCGTGGGAAAGCTCTGCAGGAGCTGCCAGGACACACCCCACACCCCCCTCGGGAGCTGCAGTCAGAGCCACGGTGCTTCCCAGGGCTTCCCTCTGCCAAAAGAGAACAGCAGAGACCCCCAAAAGCCTCACCAGGCTGTGGCCACCCCCATCCTGTCCCTGATGGAAGAAGGGGACACAGAGCACATCTCCAGCCACCTCCCTGAACTGCTCGGTGCAGCACCACGTGCAGGGAGCCCCTCCTCAGCTGCTGCAAACTTCCTTCGTGGGAGGAGCTTGGTTTGGGGGAAAGCTTTAGGTAAAAAGATTTGGTTTGGGGTAAAGCTTTAGGCAAAAAGATTTGGTTTGGGGTAAAGATTTGGTTTGGGAGTAAAGCTTTGGTTTAGGGGTAAAGCTTTAGGCAAAAAGATTTGGTTTGGGGTAAAGCTTTAGGCAAAAAGATTTGGTTTAGTAAGTAAAGCTTTGGTTTAGGGGTAAAGCTTTAGGCAAAAAGATTTGGTTCAGTGGTAAAGCTTTAAGCAAAAAGATTTGGTTTGGGGTAAAGACTTGGTTTGGGAGTAAAGCTTTAAGCAAGATAAACTCCAATTGTTATCATTTGTGAGACTGGACTTTGCAGCACAGCTGACAACACCAACATTCCTGCCATCTATAAACTGTCGTCCCCTGATCTTCCCGACAGATCCACCACTCCCATTTGCCCATAGCCCAACTGAAAAACATCCCGAAACACCTGAGAGGTTTGTATCCACTCCAAACTGAGCTTTCAGTTCAAATTCTATCCAGCCAAGCAGCAGAAAACTCTAAGAATCAAATACTCAGCCAAACATGCAGAACAGACTCCTGGTTTTGACCAGTTTTTGTTGCATTTTTCCTCTTTTACAACAACACAGTAGCAAAATCAGTTTGTATTTTTTATACCCTCTGTAGTTCCTCCCACCTGAGGGAGGAGCAGAAATCCACTCATTTTATTTGAACTTCCCCGAACCCTCCTGGCCTGTGCCACGCTGCCAGCTCAGGGGTTCCAGGCTAAGGCTGCCTGTCAGGAGCAGTTTTCCCGGGACACTCACAGCTGGTTGAACATCCTCTTCATCTCATCCGTGATGTTGAGGGAGCAGCTGACCTCGTCGTCCGAGAACCTCCCGTTGTCCGCGTCCTGCTCCGACAGCTCCTCGTCGGACGTGAGCTTCCGCTCCTTCTTCTTGGAAGCCACCTTGGGTGGAGAGAGCAGCAGTGACTACGGGGCTCAGCTGAGGGGGAGTGGGAGATCAGGGGCGGAAGGAGAGGACAGCGTTAGGTCTGAGCAGCTCCCGGGAAATCCAGGGATTCCCCGCGCGGACTCGCGGCGGGAATCGCGCCTGTAAGGAGTGGTGGACACGGAGCACAGGGAAGCAGCTGGGAAGAGCAAAGCAAGCTGCAGGCTGCCAGCGCTCTGGGGACGTTCATGTGCTCACTGAGCCCGGCCTGGGACCTGCCAGAGGCCATGCAGAGGCTGGAACGAGCCAGGGAAAAGCGGAAGCGGGCAGCAGTGCCCGGGCAGAGAGCAGTGACAGAACTCTCCCTCTCCTGCCACCACCACAGGTGTGGCCTCCAGCACGGAACCCAGCAAGGAACAGACAGGAAACCTTTCCAGAGAGCCTTTATTCCAGGGCCATCCCCACCCCAGCAGCAGCAGCGGATCGAGGATCCTCAGGCAGACACAGAAGGGTTGGCTGAGCCAGGGAAAAGCCCGGACAGCCCCCAAGAAATGGACTTCAGGGAACTCAAGGGACACCCCTGCAAGGGGCACAGAGGGCTCGGAACACACAGGATGCTCCCAGATCCCAGAGGATCCCAGAGGGTGGGAACACACAGGATGCTCCCAGAGGATCCCAGAGGGCTGGGAACACACAGGATGCTCCCAGAGGATCCCAGAGGGCTGGGAACACACAGGATGCTCCCCGATCCCAGAGGATCCCAGAGGGTGGGAACACACAGGATGCTCCCAGATCCCAGAGGATCCCAGAGGGCTGGGAACACACAGGATGCTCCCAGAGGATCCCAGAGGGCTGGGAACACACAGGATGCTCCCCAATCCCAGAGGATCCCAGAGGGCTGGGAACACACAGGATGCTCCCAGATCCCAGAGGATCCAGGAGGGTGGGAACACACAGGATGCTCCCAGATCCCAGAGGATCCCAGAGATGCTCCCAGCTGGTGCCAGAGCCACAAACACACGGTCTCCTCCCAACCTGCGGCAGTTTTCCCTCTGCTTGGCACACAAACCATCCCTTGTTGGCCTTGTTCTCCAAGGTTTCATTCTCCTGGTCACTTTAACCCCTGCAGGCCTGAGCAGGAGTGTGCTCTGCAGCCACCTCTGAGCAGAAAGACTCAGCAATTCTCCTCAGAGACAAGAAGGAAGCACTGGCACCATGCAGTGGCTCAGCTTGCCAGAGAAATAATTCTCCTCTGAGGAGGTTTGAGTCTTTTGGGGAACATAAGGGGAAAAAAACATCAAACATTTAGGCAACTTCACCAGCAGAGCCCACAAGGATCCTTTACAGTGCTTTTGGACAGCATTTAGCACACGGTGTGCTATCACTGCACACAGAAAAGCATCAGATTCACTGAGAGCCTGAACAAGCCACGTTGAGATGGAAGCAGAAGGAAGGTGGGTTAATCAGGGCTGAAGCTGCAGTTGTGACAAGACCAGCTGCACTGGGAGTGGCAGCTCTGCTCCAGGCAGAGCTTTTGGAGCAAATGAAAGGACTTTCCTTCTAGCACCAAGGAGCTCCAAGGAAAGCAACTGGAGCTGGTGTCTCACAGAGCAGCCAGAGCTCACCAAAACAGAAATGTTATTTCTGGCCATGGAGCTCGAGCCAGAAATAAGAATATTCAGATGACAGCTCCACGAGCTTAAAACCTCTCACTTGTGAAGGGAACAAATGGGAGGGAGGAATTATACAAACCTAGACCCTGTAACACTGCTTTTTCCCCTGCATTCCGTGCAGACTAACATCAGACTCACAGCACGGCTTAAAGATCATCCTGGGACTTGTTTTTTCTTTTTAAACCCTCTGCACTTTGTGCTCTTGGTGCTGCAGCAGCTCCTGCAGCAGAGCTACACTGACAGACAGCGAGGGAAATACAGCTAGAGAGAGAGTTCAAGAAAAGGCAAATGACCTGGACCACACTGCTCAGCACTGCTCCCTCCTGCCCTACCCTATGGAAAATTCAGGGCCTAATCACCTGGAAAATCTTGGAAACGTCTTCCGAGTTGCGCTGCTGCGCGACATCGCACAGCTTGGCCGTGATATCGATTCGGCGGCAGATGTCCATGTCCACCTTCATGGCCTTTTCTTGGATCTTTGTGTCCAGGTCTGTCATGGGCTGCAGGAAGGACAGCAGGGATTATCTTCTATTATTAGACAGTTCAGGCAAGAAGAGATACCCCACAGTATCTCTGGGACCCCAGGCCACACCAGTGTTTAACAGCACCACACCCTGCTCTGCGGGCAGGCAGAGCACGGGCAGTGTCAGGACTCCACAGCTCACAGGGAGCACTCACCCCTGATTCTAAACCAAAGTTTCAACCCTGAGGGATTTGCCACCGAAAAAAACCCTGCACCCACCCCAAAACAACTGCTCAGTGTGACAAGGGGGAACCTCGATGGGTCAGGAACAGGGTGGGACAATGGGATGCCCAGAGAAGCTGTGGCTGCCCCTGGATCCCTGGCAGTGTCCAAGGCCAGGCTGGACGGGGCTTGGAGCAACCTGGGATAGTGAAAGGTGTCCCTGCTCATGGAAGGGGGTGGGACTGGATTGTCCTGAAGGTCCCTTCCATCCCAAACCATTCTGGGATTCCATAAATAGCCCTTTAGAAATGGAGAAAACCCCCCTGTGCAGCGTGTGCAGAGCAGAATGACACCTAAAACCTGGGGAGGACTCAACATTTCCCCTCTGCCAGACACAAAAGCTGTGCCTGCACGGAGAAGCTGCTGTTAAACCAGAGCCCAGGCCACACAGCAACTGCACACAGAGCATGGAACCATCAAACCCTGACTGGATCTAAAGAGATCCATGAAAACCTTGGCACAGAGAACACTCCTCGCTGGCACTACCCTGGCTTCCAGCCCAGCAGGAATTCTGCAGGAAAAATTCTGCATGAAAAATACTGCCTGGTAGTAGTTCTAATTTCTGAGAGATACTCCCACTCAGACAGAACATCTGGCTCCTTATGAAGGAAGAAACATTAAAAGATCCCCAGAGCACATTTTCCATCCTAGTCGAGACTTGCTCTGTCGGGCAGTCCCACTCCTAAGCAATGCCTCCACTTGGGACACCAAAGTGGAAAAACCCTTTGCAGGCCACTCTCAAACACCAAATCCCCTTTCTAAGAGGAAAGCTTTGGGCTTTTTGTTGGTTTGGTTTGCTTTTCCCCACCTTTTTTTTTGTTTTAAATTATTACACAGAGTCTTCTCCAGCCCCTGTGAACCACCTTTAGAGATTTCTGTTTTCCAGACACACTGAGGAAAACAAATCTCTCAACACTGACACACTCGACACAATCTTATCCATTGACCTGGTGATCCTTATCTGCAGGAAGGAAAGAGCCACGCGCCAACATTTTGCACTTCTCTCTTCTAAATATTTACCCAGTGAGGTTCAAAACGAGCACTCCCAGCGCTTTCCTCGGGTTCCCTTATCCCCTGAAGTGTGCGGAGCCCAGAGCACTTTCCCTGAGCCCAGGAGGATGTTTGCTGTCACCACCGCCTCCCTTTTTGTACACACGGAGCATTCAGCTCCTCCGTGAAATGAAGTCACAGCCACGGCCCCAGCAGCCTCTCCCTTCCAGGCTGCCTCTGGCCAAGCATGGCCATCCTCGATTAACCACCAGAAGGACACCCAGCTAATTGCCAAATTTCCCATGAGCAGATCTAGCGGCCCCGAGAGAATGGATCTGACAGCCGGGAGCGGGTTCTGCAGCTTTGTGTGAAGTCAGGAGAAGGCTGTTGTGTGCAAAACTCACACAGTAAATCGCTGGAACAGGGTTTATTCCTTACACAAGTGGCTTCAGCACTACCTCAGGCTTACTGAGAAAGGCACCTTAACGTCCACCTGGCTTCTCTTTCCAGATACCTGCATGCTCTCACTGTTTAAATAAAAGAATTTCATCCTACAAGATCCTCTGGCTTTGAAGAGAACTCAGTATCTAAGGAGACAGGAGGAAATTCCTGAGAAAACAAGTCTTCTCTTCTTTTTTTTGTTTTTTAAGCCATGAGGCTGAACCAGCCCTGGAAGCAAAGCCAATACCTGAACCAGGATCATTGGATTCATCTTTTCAGAGCTTCATTAAGGGAGATGGGAAACACTTGTGAGGGTGGGGAGGCCCTGGCACAGGGTGCCCAGAGAAGCTGTGGCTGCCCCTGGATCCCTGGCAGTGGCCAAAGCCAAGCTGGATGGGGCTTGGAGCAGCCTGGGACAGTGGAAGGTGTCCCTGCCATGGCAGGGGGTGGGACAGGATGATCTTTAAGCTCCTTCCAACCCAAACCATTCCATGATTCCACACAACGTGCTCCTTTAGGAATTGAGATGAGTTTCTTGCACAACTCGAGGCAGAGCCCCCGTGCCAGCAGCTCCTGGTGCAGCACAGTGGGGAAGCTGCACCCCAGTCTGGGAGTTCTCCAGCCCTTCTTTCCCAGATCCGAGTGCCGGCCCTGCCAGCTGTGGGGAGGGGGAGGGGAGGGCAGAGTCCTGGTTACGGGCTAAGCAGCAGTTAATGCATCTCCACACAGACCAGACAGGAAGCGGGGAAGGGGGATCTGTCTGATGCATTAGATCCCAGCAGCCATCGCTAATTACACAGCAGCACTCACTAATTAATCACACAGCAGCGCTCACTAATCACCTGGCCGTGGGTGAAGCCATTTATGGGACACAACACCCACAGAGGGCCCTCTGTACTTACATCACTCATCAGACCCTTAAAGACCACAAGTTCTGCTTTCAGCCTCTCAATCTTCTCGTTCAACTCCTCCTGGAGAGCTTCTGCTTCCTGTGCCTCCTGCAAGGGAGAACACCCCAGAGGTGAGAGGGGAGAGCCCAGCAAAGCTCCTCACTCAGCCTGAGCAGGCTGAGAAGGCACCAGGGAAAAAGGGGTTTAGAATGGAATTTAATTCTTCAGTGAAATTTGTTATCCTCCATTGTAACTTCCACTCCCTCCTCCCACTTTGTCACAAACTTTGTCACAGATTTCATCCCAGCTTCCCAGGACTAATGCTGTCCTCTACAGCAACACAGCTGCTCTAGCCAGAAGTCAGATTTTTAATTAAAAGACAAATAAAATGATGACCAGCGTGACAAAAGGTGCAGAAAACCCCTGCACCTTTCACTCCAAACTCCTCAAACCTCACCTCTCGCAAGGTTTCCACCATAGATTCCAGGCTCATCCTTCTCGTCAGCTCCTCTTCCCATCTGAAAGACAAGACGTGCAAAGTGTTAATTATAGAGAAAAGCGGTTTTTGCCCCTCAGAATCCCAAGTGTTCTGGTAGCTGTGGGAGGATGACAGTTTCTGGAAACGCAGAGCAGATGGTCTCCCTCAAAGCAGGAACACCGAGTCTGCAAGGGAAGAAAAGCTATCTCCACTTTCATGGGGATCAGCATCCCTCCTGCTCTCACACACGACAGAATCACGGGATCACAGAGGTTTGGGCTGCGAGGGACCCCAAAGCTGATCCCACCCCAGCCCCGCCATGGCCAGGGACACCTTCCACTATCCCAGGTAGTTCCAGCCTGGCCTTGGCCACTTCCAGGGATCCAGGGGCAGCCTCAGCTCCTCTGGGCACCCTGTGCCAGGCCCCCCCACCCTCACAGGGAAGAATTCCTCCCTCATTTCTGACCTAAATTTCCCCTCTTTCAGCTCGTTTGATATTTGGCTGCAAATACGGTGGAAGTTTTCAGTTCGAAAAGAATCAAGTGTAGGGAAGTTATGTCAATCAAAAATCGGAGAGGAATGAGGGACTTGTCTTTACAAACAAGCTGTGGGCCTGCTGGTAGATAAAACTAGTACTGAGAGATAAAAGAAACAATGGGAGGGATTCCACTGATTGACGAATGGAAAGAAAGAGATTTGTCTTCACAAATAAACCAAAGGTCTGCTGATAAATGAAATTGGATATTGAGAGATGAAAGAAACAATAAGAACTATAAATTCTGTAAGAATTAAAATAAAGGGGGGGAGGGTTATACATTAGAAGGGAGTCTTAGGTATTAGGCCTTTTGGGAAGTCTGTACCTCTCAAGTACCTCAGCCAGTGGGGAAAGAGAGAGGGAAATGCAGCCGGGAAATGAGGATAAATAGGAGGCTGTGCCCTCCAAAAATTTGAGAGACCCCAGGGGAAATGCCCCATGGCCTCTCCCTTTATTCGAATAAAGCAACAGGACTCCTCTGTCTCCTTTTTGGACATAAACCTCTGGTGTTTGTGGATTCATTTTCCTGACAAATCTTACAATTTCCCAGTTCAGCCCAAGCAATCCGTATGTTTCTGTGCCTTCTGTGTCCAATTCCTCAATAATCTCCGTGCCCCAGCCACTTCCCAGCACTCCAATTGCCAGAGGAGTGCTTGGACAAGTCCCCGAGTGCTGGGTGCCCACACTCAGTGCTGAGGGTGGCAGGGAAGGAGACAGAGCTATGAACTGTTTAATTAAACCTCACGCCGTGCTTGAGGTCATTAGTGGGGCTCGGAGCAGCCTGGGCTGTGGAAGGTGTCCCTGCCCACGGCACGGGGTTGGAATGAGATGATTTTATGGTCCCTCTCAACCCAAATCATTCTGGGATTCTACAATTATTGGATTAAGTGTTTAAAAAAAAAAATCCAGTTTTTAAGCACTGAAACCCTTTATAGCAAACTCAGAATCTGACACTATGAACTGGAAAGATTCTGGAAAAATGATGATACACGTGGATGTGGTTTGAGTTTGTGGGGAGAGGGAAGCCAAGTGCGTTCCCCTCTTTGAACAGGCACCAGGGCCAGCCCGGACTTGCCTGGTCTACTGGGACAACAGGAATTACACTCCTGGAAAAGAAACTTTGGATACCACAGATCAAAAAGAATCCTGTGAACAGACTCCCCGAGTGCCATCACAACCATTTCTGTTGCTACTCCAACACTTCTTAGAGTTCAACTGCAACTGTGAGGCCAGAAATCCACGGACTCAAAGAAAACACAGCGGTTAAATCACCAAAATGCACGGATTCATCCCATTTTCTGGTGCACAGAGCACACTGGTGACGGCTGGAGTGCAGGATGCCCCCGTGGAGGCTGCGTTGCTGCACTCACCAGCACTGTGCCCCTGGACACAGCTCTGCCTTCAGAGGGCAGAGTTAATCCCACGTGGATATTCCTGCTGTGGGGCAGGAATATCCAGCACAGCAGCGTGTGAGAGTTGGATTTGTGCAAGGAGGACTCGTTGTGCATCTTTTTACCAGCATCGATTCGCTGCCAAGCAGGGGAAAATATTTAGGCTGGAATTTGCATTTGTCACCAAACGTTTCAGCTCGTATTTCCATGCCCTGGGTGGGTTTTGTACTAATTACATGTGCATTGCTATAAAAATAGCAAGTTTGCCTTTCACTTTCTAATATCAGAGGCAAGAAGGTGAAATTAATTAAAGCAGGCAATTATATTGGCAATCTGTGCGCCGCTTCTCCCGTTACAGGGCAATCATCCCTCCTGCTCCTGCCGTCAGTTGTGGATGGGAGTCGAGCAGACACTGCAAAAATTGATCTGCTGCTTTCTCAAGGTTTTAACTCTTGGAAGGAGGGATCCTGGCTGCATCCAGCCCTCCTGCTGAATTATTGCATCCTCACCACGCTCTGTGCCTTCTGCAGAGGGAGGGATGTATTTCTGGAAAATGTCATCGGCGTATTTTTCCTGACTCTGCCAAAAGCCAGGGAAAAGGATCAGCGTTCCTCGCCAGCAGGCCAGCCACGCCAGGATTACACATCCCCAGGTCTGCTCACACCAACCCTCCTCGTCCTGCAGAGATTCCAGCAGCTCCCACTGCTTTGCTTTGTGCCTTTCGCAGAGCGGCGATTTCCAGCCCTGATTCCCTCCCAGCAAAGCCAAAGCAGCGTCCTCAGGAGCAGGGGAAAAGATGCCACCTTCCACACACCCTCCCGCAATCCCTGCGTTTCTCTTAATTACAGCAACAGTAAAACCATCGGGTGATCTTTAACCAAAAAGTTCCTGCCTGACTGAAGGGAATTTTCACAGGTCTGGCAGAAGGGTCCTGCTAACCATTAATATCAAATTCTTAACCCCAGAGCACGTTTCTCCCACCCACCACCAAGCTGATTAACCTCATTTAACAGCTCAAAACGCCAATCTTACTTTCCCCTCGCACTTAAACCCCGGGAGAATATTCGCAGTGAGGAGAGGAAGGAGCCCGGCAGGAAGGCAGGGGGTGACAATGGAGCAGAGGATTAATTCTCCATTTCAACTTGCAGGGAGGTGAGACAATAGGAAGATTGCTCATTCCTGTGATCATCCTGTGTTTGCTGCAACACCCCCGACTTTAAAGGGACCTTGGCAGCCCTGCTGCTGCACATTCCCAAAATCCAGGAGGCAGGGCACTGAGAGGATGCTAATTATGGCTCTGCTGCCTTTATTATTCAACACACTCAGTTATTCTCCCGGTCATTCATATTAATCAATATTTTTCTCCTCAGTTACCATCTAAAGTGGGAAGAGTCTCCCACAAGTCGCAGTCCCAGCAGCAGGCTGTGGATGCCCCTCTGCTCCTCGGCACACAGAGCCAAGGGGTGCAGCCCAAAATGTCCATGGAAGGGCCCAGCAGCTCCGGGAGCTCCCTGCATCCCGAGGGAGAGGGAAGCACCTCCTGAAGCAGCAGCTCTGCACAGCCAGGAAACTCCACAGCGGGGTAACCACGGGAGGGGAGCAGGAGCTGGGCTCCCTGATCCCTGTGGGTCCCTCCCAGCCCAGGATACTCCAGGATTCTACAGTTCTGCAATACCCAAACGGGAAATGGCTGGAAAACCAGCAGCCTTCCCATCCCTGCAGTAGGATATGAACTCTCCAGCTGCTCCCAAACACACTTTATTTCTTGGCTCACATGCAGCTATTGCAATGATTTCCAGCTGCATCCAAAAATCCTTTCTCTGACTCAGAAGTGTTGCCATCCAAAGCTCCCAGACTTTGGGGCTTTTTATTACATTTTCAGTTATTTCTTCTAAAAAAAGGTCAGCAACATGAATTTCAACCCTAGCCGGGCTTTTTTTTTTTTTTCCCTTCTTTCCCACTTCCAAGGACGTGTCAGTTCCATCCACCCGCAAATAAAAGGCAAGTCTGACTTTTTGGAAGCCCTTTTTTTACCAGATGTGACACATCACATTCCAGGGGCACTCCGTCATTCCTTCGGGCCCCAGCTCAGCCCTGCCTCACGTCTGAGAGGAGAACAAAGGACGCCCGGCTCTCTGGGAAGGATATCGGGCAAACAAAACACTGGAGCAGTCAGGATTAGCATCGCTTAAAGCGCCGTTCTTGTAAAGCTGAGTCACACCGACAACTCGGAAATCGGAAGAGCAGCCACCAGCTCCCAAGAAAGAGATGGACATACCTCAGGGTAACAGCCCTTAAAAGCTTCTCTAGGTTTTCCAGCCTTCGTGTTCATGGAATGACACCAAGTTCTGTGCTGACACAAGCCCCAAACCTCTTTAACCACTGCCTTAAAACCAGTGTCAAGGAGCGGGATCCTCTTCCTTTCTCCTGTCCCAGTATCAAGTCCAGTTCAGGAATACGGACCAGGGAAGGGCAGCAGAGTCACAAAACCCCCTTTGGAAAAGAAAGTCAGCTTTAGACAAGTCTGCCTTGCCAAAAGCTGTTCAACAATTGCCTTTTAGAGGGTTTTTAGATGTCTGGTTTGATTTAACCAACGAACAGCGAGCTCACAGAAGACACCAGGTACAAACATGCTGGGTTAAGAACGTTTTTGCTCAAGGCAGAAAGGCACAAACAGAGCAGCTGATCATTAATGATGCCTGATGCTATCAACTGGATTATTCTTTCATTAAAAATATCCCTCCCTCAAGGAATGAAACACTCATCGAGTCATACTTAATGACAAAATATTTATTCCATAAGCAAAACTCGTTAGGAAGATCCTTTTACAGAGGGTCGTGGAGGGAAGAAAGCTTCCAAACAGAACAAGAGAAGCTTTGAATGTGGTCTGAGCACCTCCCCTGCCACTCCAAGGTGCCAGCTGAGGCTTTCACTCATTTGTTGCAGTGTCTTCCCATCAGTTTACAGGGAGCAGAGCAGCAGTAGGATGGGAAGCTCTCCAGAGCTATTAGGTTTAAGCCCACAACGGGAAACTGAAGCGTTAGTTTGGGCAGTGACCATAAAACGCTCGTGGAGACATGAGCTGACAATTCCCGAACACACAAACACCCCGAACCTCCAGCGTCCCAGGGAGCAGAGCCATCGGCGCGCCCTGCACACCATTCCAGTGCTGCTGCTCCCAGCCCTGCTCTCCTGTGGGATAGGAGCACATTCCCTGGCACACCACAGCTGCCAGGGCTGGAGCCCAGCACCGAGGCCGGGTACCAACATGTCAGAGCACCCCGAGGCCGAGTCCCTGTCCCAGGGCCAGCTTTGTGCTCCCCACGGAGCTGGGCTGTTCCAACGCCCACGTGGTGCTCACTGGAGCCCTGAGCAGGAGGCTGTGCCTGCATTGGCACCGTGGCACTCACTGGAGCCCCAAGCACGAGGCTGTGCCCACATTAGCACAGCGTGGCACTCACCGGAGCCCCAAGCACGAGGCTGTGCCCACATTAGCACAGCGTGGCACTCACCGGAGCCCCAAGCACGAGGCTGTGCCCACATTAGCACAGCGTGGCACTCACTGGAGCCCCAAACACGAGGCCGTGCCTGCACTGGCACCATGGCACTCACAGGAGCCCCAAGTCCAAGACTGTGCCCGCACTGGCACTGTGGCACTTACTGGAGCCCCGAGCACAAGGCTGTGCCCACACTGGCACTGTGGCACTCACTGGAGCCCCGAGTACAAGGCTGTGCCCGCACTGGCACTGTGGCACTCACTGGAGCCCTGAGCACAAGGCTGTGCCCACACTGGCACTGTGGCACTCACTGGAGCCCTGAGCACAAGGCTGTGCCCACACTGGCACCACAGCACTCACAGGAGCCCCAAGCACAAGGCTGTGCCCACATTGGCACTGTGGCACTCACAGGAGCCCTGAGCACAAGGCTGTGCCCACACTGGCACCGTGGCACTCACAGGAGCCCCAAGCACAAGGCTGTGCCCACATTGGCACTGTGGCACTCACAGGAGCCCTGAGCACAAGGCTGTGCCCACACTGGCACTGTGGCACTCACAGGAGCCCTGAGCACAAGGCTGTGCCCACACTGGCACTGTGGCACTCACAGCAGCCCTGAGCACGAGGCCGTGCCTGCGCTGGCACCGTGGCACTCGCAGAAGCTCCAAGCATGAGGCTGTGCCCACATTGGCACCACAGCACTCACAGCAGCCCCGAGCACAAGGCTGTGCCCACACTGGCACCATGGCACTCACAGGAGCCCCGAGCACAAGGCTGTGCCCACACTGGCACCGTGGCACTCACAGCAGCCCCGAGCACGAGGCCATGCCCACATTGGCACCACAGCACTCACAGCAGCCCCAAACACGAGGCTGTGCCCGCGCTGGCACCGCTGGTGGCCCCACGCTGCGCTGGGCGTGTCACTCGCGGCGCTCACACGCTGCGGAGTCACTCAGCCCTCGCCCGGGGCTGCAGAACATGCCCGGTAATCCCCTCTGAACACCCACACAGCAGCCGGCAGCAGCACAGGGAGCAACTCCGCACACCGATCTCACTGCACTGCACCCAGCGGCCCCTCAGATGTACAAAGCTGGCTGCCCACGCGAAAGGATCCACGCTGTAATCCTGTAATCGGCCGAGGCAGAAATCTGGGCAGGGTTGTTGCTGTTTGGGCAGGGTTGTTGCTGTTTGGGATGGGAAAGGATCGTGTTCCAGATCTTCTGAACAGATTCGGAGAAGCTCTCATGACACCCAACTTCTGCTGCAGCACCAGGGCCCATTTAACCATTTTGTCAGCTGAGGCAAGAGCCGCATCTGCCCCCTCCCCAAACCATTCCTGAGGCTGGAAGGGAGCTTGGGATTGTAATCACAAACAGCTCCATTAGCTCGAAAGATCTGAACCAGGCAAGATGGATTTCATTTTAAAAAGAGAACTCTATGAAGCCTTCTTTACTTTCATGGAATCCCAGAGCGGTTTGGGTTGGAAAGATCTCAAAGCTCATCCCATTCCACCCCCTGCCATGGGCAGGGACACCTCCCACTGTCCCAGGGTGCTCCAAGCCTCGTCCAGCCTGGCCTTGGACACTGCCAGGCATGGGGCAACCACAACCTCCTGGGTTTTGTTAAACAAAACAAAAGAGACAAACAAAAAAAACCCCAAACCAAATGAACAATTCACCATTCTCTCTGATTTTGGAATCCTTGCCTAAGAGATCATTTTCCTTCCAGCCTTGGTTTTGCACTACATTAGACATAAAGCTGCATCAACCAATTAGATTCTTCACAATTGCTACCTCTGTCTAAATGAGCATTTTAAAAATGCTGTAAAATCCAGGGATTCTTCCTGATTATCCCAAGCGTTGATCATGTTGATCCAACATGCCCGGCCTCATTGAAGCAAATTAAATGTTAGTTGATGGGCTCCGTGGAAGGCATATTAATTTAATGGGAAGGGCTGATTCCATTAAAGCCTGGCTGGAACAGAGGATGCAGCACTCGAGTGAAGTTGTGTTTCTGCCTGTTGCAACACCCTCTCCACAGAAGCTCTTTGCCAGGGTCATTCCAGCATCAAAATTCCCAAATATCAGAGCCACGGGGGAGTTTATCCCTGAGCCTCTGTGTGAGACACCAAACCTCTGCAGAGCAGACTTCCCAAACATCAGAGCCATGGGGGAGTTTATCCCTCAAACCTCCGCAGAACAGAACCTGCCCCCTTTGCACCGCTCGTGTTGGGTGTTTCACCATAAAAGAGAGGTTTAATATTAAAGCCTTATTCTAGGCCTGGGCTCTACTTCAAGCAGCAAGCAGACCTTTGAACAGCAATTCCTTGTGAAGAAAATTGCTAAAAGGAGTTACTCTACAGGAAAACATTGCCTAATTACAGCCCCTGATTACACCCAGCGAGGAAGATGCTCCAGCCTGTTACTGGAACCACAATAAAAAATCATCTGCAGGTTCCTTTGTGTCTCCTCGCTGCCCACACGGGCTGTTCAAACAAAACCCGGGTTTAATGACACCACAGGTCAACAACATCAAGTAAAAGCAGCAGCCGAGCCTGCATTCCTTCAGAGGGAAAATTATGGGGCTCTCAATAGAGCAGGAGAATCCGCAGGGAATTGTGCAGCTTCAGACACCCCGGAAGCTGCAGCGCTCCGAGTCACCGCTCCTGTGTGGCTTATTCCTGCTCCCACACTGCTCTCAAAGGGCACCGCTGAAGCTGCCTTTTGAATCTGGGATAAGCTCAGGATCCCTCTTGTTGTCCCTGCCCAGATCCCTTCACAAGGACACGAGAAACTCCTTCAAAACAGGCCCGGCACGGGAGGCGAGGCTGCTCTGGGGGTTTGATCCAACAGAGGAAGCGCCTACAAGATCTCCTGGCCTTGCACAGACCTGCTGATGGTGAACTTGAGGTTTTTTCAGCCTCAGACCCAGCCACGTGAAGGAAAATCTAATCACTGTCCTAAGCCATTCCACAGGAGATCCAGAACTTCTTCAAGTAGGAAAAGCCTGGACAGAAAGCTTTTGTACAGCTTCTTCTTTCTGCTGCCCGCTCTTCCCTTCCCTAATCCCATTTATTAATTCTCCTGGAGAGAAAGATCAGGCTGAAGGCAACAGAAGCCCAGCCTGCCTATCACTGATGTGCCTATCCCACAGTTATAAATGATTTTAAACATTGTTTACCAGGTTAAACCATCAGAGGTGTCCAAAGCCACATCTCCCACCCACAACGGCCAGGAGCACACACTCCTGAGGAGAACCTGGTCATGGAAATTAATTCCTTAGTTAATTCCTTCCCAAAGTTTCACGGAAGCTCACAGCGTCTGCCCATTGCGGCCTGGCCCTTCTGCTGCTCCTGATCTCAGGAAATCAGAGCTGCCTCAGAGCAGCAGGGCTGTTACATCCCAAGGAGCAAAACCACAAAAGGCCTCTGCCTGTGCAATCTTTATAAATAAAGTATCCACACTCAAGAAATTGGAGTGTAATTAAAAGTACATTTTATCACACCTCCCACCGGTGTGCCATCGCAGGAACACAGCGTTTCCTGCAGAGAAGGATTTGGGGTTAGTCATAAACTGCTCTGGCTGATAAGGTACCACCAGGTGTGGAGAAAGGCTTGGGATGTAATTTGTGATTTGATAACGGAGACAGAATGTGAACTAAACTCTGCTTTCTGTATCTTCCTCTGCAAATTTGTGCCCAACCTGCCCCAGCACCAGAACCACAAGAAATAGCAGACCAAGCTGGATTTCACAGAATTGGATTTCACAGAATCCCAGGATGGTTTGGGATGGGAGGGACCTTAAAGTTGATCCAGTTCCAGTCCCTTTGCCAGGGGCAGGGACACCTCCCACTATCCCAGGGTGCTCCAAGCCCCGTCCGACCTGGCCTTGGACACTTCCAGGGATCAAGAATCCACAGCTTCTCTGGGAACCTATGCCAGGGCCTCACAGGGAATGATTTCTCCCCTCTGTTTTACCCCTGGCAGGCTGCAGACAGAGCCAAAGCTGGTTTTATTTCCCTCTGCACCAGCAACTTAAATTCATTTTTCACTCCTGTCAAAACCTTGCTGACAGTGTTTACAAGCCCTGAACAAATGCACGGCTCTTAAGCATGAACAAATAATTCTGCAGTGGGGATCTGCTGCAGTTTTTGACAGCTGAAATGCAGTTTTTGGGGAGGCAGAGCAGCCCCCAGGGAAGGGGAGAGGGATTTGCTCAGCACCGCCTGCCTCCCATTCCCAGCCAGCTGCCCGGGACTGCAGCAACCCAGAACTGCTCCCAACAAAAGAGCCCTGTGGGAAACAGCAGCCTGGGCAAAGGTCTGCAGGGCTGGCCTGGGCCTTCGCTGGGTGGGGAGAGGGATTTACTCTGGAAATCAAGGAAAAGCAGCCAACAGAACGAGCACAAAAAGTCTGCAATCAGAAAAGCATCAATGGTAACACCGGAGGAAAACGTCAGTGGGGAGGGGGAAAACGTGCAGCACAGAGAAGAGGAACCTCTCCAAAGCCAGATATCTCTAGGAGGTAATAAAAAAGGGAAATATGATGATGAACTTCAAACTTCCAATTTCTGAGACTGCCCCTCGTTTCTTTGAGACAGCCTTGGAGCCACCAGAGACACAACACCAGGGACACGTGAGCTGCCAAAGAGCTGGATTAGCCAAAACACCAAGTTCCAGTGCTCTGTGCCACTGGGACAGGGCACTGCTCTCCCTATGCCCACAGGGCCTCAGTCCCTAGAGCCAGCCCCAGTTCAGCCTGCAGGGACACGGAGCCTTCCAGTGACACCTGCGGGGACATTTCACTCCGGGAGGGACGGCACACACTGTTGGTCTTTAAAGTCCCATCCAACCCAAACCGTTCTCCTTTCCCTCTTTGTTCTCCAGTTGTGCCAGTCCCTGAGTTCCCAGCAGCAGCACCCTGAGACCCTTCAGAGGTAAAATGAGAACAGCAGCACAGGAAAAAGCCTTGGAAATGTGATGCCATCCTCCCAAATTGAAACCAGGATGTGCCCATCTTAAAATCTCTTTGCATTGCTAATAAAAGTGTTTATAAAGCAAGGGAAAAAATAAGCAGATACACCTGCAGAATGGGGGAGATGGCAATGCAGCTCTGATCTCAGGAACGTGCCCATGTGGCACAGGGAATGTGCTTTGATCTGAGGAGATTTACCCCAGACTCCCCCCTGGCACAGCCCGTGGCACCCGGGGCAGGATCAGGACCAGGGCGCCGCAGGCTGGGCTTCTCTGGAGCTCAGCTGGGCAGAACCAAGTCATCCTTGTAAACATGGCTGTGGCCTAGGAGGCTACTACACCTTCCTTCCTGGGAAAAGGCTCAGATTCCCAGTTCTCCTGCTCCTCTATCCATCAAATCCAAGCCATCTCCCCCATTCTGCAGGTGTATCTGCTTATTTTTTCCCTTGCTTTATATACACTTTTATTAGCAATGCAAAGAGATCTTAAGATGGGCACATCCTGGTTTCAATTTGGGAGGATGGCATCACATTTCCAAGGCTTTTTCCTGTGCTGCTGTTCTCATTTTACCTCTGAAGGGTCTCAGGGTGCTGCTGCTGGGAACTCAGGGACTGGCACAACTGGAGAACAAAGAGGGAAAGGAGAACGGTTTGGGTTGGATGGGACTTTAAAGATCGATTTATTCCAACCCCTGCCATGGAAGGGAGATGGGAAGTTCCACAGAACTCAGCTAAAACTGGGAAGAAATCCCATTTTTCCAGAGCTCCAGCAGTCTCTGTATCACACTCGTTTTTAGCTTCACTCTGATCAAACCGTTTTCTCCCAAACAGCAGCTCCACACTCCTCTCCGCACATTACCAAATCCTTATCTCCTCTGCCACTGAGGGATCCAGGGAATGTTCTCCAGGCCTGCGAAGACAACTGCGGGCACAGCTCAGGGAGCAGCCCGCGGAACGTCACACTCCCGTACAACTGTTGTCACAACCGCAGATAAAGTAATTACTGCGACTCCTTTGGAAACAGGTAATCTGAAAAGCACAGGATTACATTGCTGGGAGTGCTGCTGGCTACAAGTTAATTATCAAATCCTGAATTCCCGTGGAAGGGAATCTCCAGCAAACAGAAGCACTACAAACCTCCCGCATTAACGACAGACATTTATTTACATTTCTTTTACAGCCCCGCCTGTTGACAAGCTGCAGTTTTATGGGATTTAGTGCCTTGTGCGTTCAGGTGTTTTGTCCCAACACTGTGGCACAGGCAAATATAAAAAACTGCTGTGAAATTCAGCTGAATAAACTCGCTGCTGCCCACTCTCTTTGAAGAAAACACTACCAAAACACAGCAGCAGATGCTTTAGAATCATTAAGGCTGCGAAAGATCCTGGAGTCCAAAAGATCCTGAAGATAAAACTTCAGCAAAGGGCAGAGAACAGAGATGCTGAGCCTGAAGAAAGCACTGATTTAAGCCAATATTTTTTTTAAACTTCCTGCAAAAGTTCCAAAGCCAGTTATCCTCTGCTCCTGAGAAAGCGCTCTATGTTTATCTCCCCACCTCTGGGGTGCAGCGGGGTTAAATTTCATTATGAGGGTCTGGCAGCCAGGCCCAGGCAGCTCTGAACAAACGAGAAGCAGAAGTTGGACACCTTGAAGGAGTTTTTTCGCCGACCCTGCAATAGCAGGGCAGGAAGAAGGAGCCCATCCAGTGCTTTTAAATCCCATTTCACTCACGGCCCGGACTATTCATCATCTCCAATTCTTCTGGTCCGAGTGCTAATGTGAGAAACTTGTAGGATTTGCAGCGGGAAGGTCAAAAGAAGCCTCAGAGACCCCGAGCAGACAAAGGGGAGGCTGCGCCGGGGAACACAGCGTGTCATTATCCCGTGTCCCAGTAAAGCCATGTGATTCCTTTGGACAGCTCAGCCCCGCAGCCACATCATTACCGACAGGAATACAGGGCAGGGCAGAGCCAGGAGCAGCTCCCGCAAATTGGAGCTGGGTTGTTTACAGGGGAGTTCCCCCACAAAACTGGAGTGCGGCAGCCATGGGAAGGGGTGATTATGGCTGAGTCACGGGATAATCACCGCAAAATCCAGCCATTGTTTAGGGAAACTTGGAAACTGCCTCGTGCTCCTCAGCTCATCAAATGTAATAAACCAGCGGGAGATAGGCACCGGCATGCCTGGCCCAAGTTTAAGAGAAAAAATATAAGAATTAAAAAATTAAATAAAAATATTACCAAAAAGTCTTATCCCAGCCTTCAAGAGAGTTTTAGTAAGTTGCTAAGATGCAGGATTGACCCACATGAGGACTTCAGGAAAAACCCTCCGTGCCCTGTAACCTGCACCCAAGGCAGTGTTAAGCAAATATTTGTAATAAATAAATAAAAGCTCTTTGCAAGCTGCCACCCACCAAACACGGCTTGGCACTCCCACCCTCCCCACTAAAAACGTGACCGGCCTCGATATCCCGAGGCTTCCAAAGCAGGGGGTCCCACCCTATTTCTCCTCTCCCCACTTCAAACTCTTATTCCTTCAGCTCCCCTTCAGCACACGGATCTTAGGGTAACATAGAACACCCATCAATAAACCCCGCAGGTCCTGAGGGGCACTGCCAGCACCCAGCAGGCGTTGGCAGGACTCACTTCTGAGGCCAAGCACCCCAAGAGCTCTGAAATAAAATCCAGCACACGAGACTCGAGTTGATTTTCAAGGCTCTCCCTCAGGTCTTTAAATAGCATGAGAAGAACCCGTATTTTTCCACATATACCTGTATTTCCCCTTCTCTCACCTTTCCTTCTTCTTTTACCCTGAATTCTCAGTTCTTTATTCTGGTTGGGTTATTTTTTTATCCCCAGAACGCAGGAGACACTTCCAGAGCTGATGAGAACATCAGTATGGAGGAGGGATCTCAGGCAGGAGGGAAAAGAGTAAGAAAAACAAAGCCCACAGATAAACCAGATTTGAAATCCCAATCAAGAACACGCTGTAACAAAGCAGAATAATTCCACATAGCTCCGGCCTGGCAGCCACTCTGAGAAGGTGACATAAGAGCGTGCTCTAATACACACCATCACCCTTTTAAAAATACATTTGTGTTTTTATGGTGCTCAGGACGTTTCCTTTGTCATCTCTCACCTCCTACTGCTGCCGAGGCCTCTCAGCACCAGGCAGAGACTCTGCCAAAGTTCCGGCAGCTCAGACAAGGAGTTCCAGGAGGGATTTAAGGCCATAATAAGATCTAAGCCATCGGAAAGTCCAGGCAAACTTCTGTGGCATGTTTTTCCTTTCTCTTCCCTATAAACACCTCATGAAAGCTCTCCTGAGGAGGCTGCCAAGTGAAAATAGTGCATTATCTCAGCGGCTGCACATGACTCCGGGGAAGACTCCTTCATCACAGCTCCCAGGAACTGTCCACCAGGCCTGTGACTACAGGAAAGTTTTCCCATGTAGGGTGAGGATTGTTTTGTTTCACAACTGCCTTGTGACTTCGGAGCACTCTTGTGGAGAGGGAAATGTGGATGTTTGGAGTGGTGCCGTGGGTGTCCTGCTCTCCGGACGGAGCAGGGATTTCCTGGCACTGGAATTGCACCCTGGGCTTCAAGGGGAGTCCCACCAAGGGTCCCAGCGAGGTCTCTGGTGGGGAGGGTGAGCTCAGTGTGACCCTGTCAGCAAAGCAGGGCTGTCTCCCTGATTCCCAGAGCTGGAAATCCATCCCAGTTAGGCTGACAGCCTTCCTGAAGGATTGCTCTCAGGGACACGCCAGGCTGAAAAAAAGGAAATAAATCCCTGGGATGGCACAAACCCACCAGGGACAGCACCGCTTCCATCACCTGCTGCCAAATACCAACACGTGAACCCCACCAGGATAGTCCCATCTCCTCTCACTCCAGCATTCCGGCAAATCACCCATTTTTGGGAAAAACTGCTCCATCCTGTAAAGCAACACTGAACTATGCAATTAAATATGCACTGGCTGAGCTCAGCTCTTAGAATGGAACCTGCACAAGGCTCAAAACACTGGGGCTGAACATCCTCTCTCATAAAAGGCCTTTATTTACTTTCTGATTCCATGAGGAAGTGCTGCCTATAAATAGCCCTCCCTGCCCAGCCACGCTGTAACTGCTGTTATTACCTCAGTCACTGGAAAAGGCCCTGATAAGACCAAGTGATAATAGATCAGGATTACCCTCCTGTGGAAAGGAGCCCGCTGGAATTCATTACTGCACGATTTTCATTCCCTTGCGCAGTTCTCCAGCCTGAAGCAGCAAAAATAATGAAGTGCCCATGCCCTCCTCACCTTGTCTTTGGGTTTATCTCCCTCTCCCACCACATCCTTTCAGAACCAGCCTCAAAACTGAGAGCCAAAATCGCCCAAACTCAAAACTGAGAGCTCGAGTCACCCTAATCTCTGTCCCAACACTAAACACATCTACTGAACCTACTAAAGACCAAAGAAAAAAATGAGATAAAGCTTATCTGCTCCCAGGAGTCAGGAAGACAGGTGGAATACACACCTAGGGCACAGCAAAGCCTCCCAACAGTGTCCTACACATCCATTATCTCTGTTTTAAGAGCTTTACGACCTTTGTAAAAGTAAATATATTTAAGTGCAGCTTTTATGTGCAGCGGCGAGATTGTGACCTCAAAAGAAATAAACTTTTCTTCAAGGGCTCTGATGCCACTGGAGGGAACGCACAGAACTCCTACAGTGCTCCTACAGATCCATTATCTACATTTCCAGAGTTTTATTACCTTTGAAAATGTAAATACATTGAAGTGTAGCTTTCACGTGCAGTGTCAGGGTTGTGAGAACACGAGGATTAACCAAGGGCAAGAAATAAAATGCTCTTCAAGGGCTCCGATGAGGAACACACAACACTCCCAAGAGTGCTCCTATGGATCCATTCCCTTATCTGCATTTGAAGAGTTTGATTGCCTTTGGAAGTGTAAATATATTTAATGTGCAGTGCCAAGACTGCAACAAAGATGTTAAAAAAGGGTAAGAAATAAACTGCTCTTCAAGGGCTCCGCTGGCACCTGAGGAACACACAGCACCCCTGCAGTGCTCCTAAGGATCCATCCCCTTATCTGCATTTCAGGAGTTTTATTACCTTCACAAAGGTAAATATATTTCATGTGCAGTGTCACAATCGTAACAACACAGATGTTAACAGAGGGTAAGAAATAAACCGTTCTTCAGGGGCTCCAGGGACATTTGAACACACAAGGAACAGAAGAATGTACCCCCTGTCCAGGCTGCTTTAATCACCTCTGGTACAATGGGCAGATTGATAAAGTTTAGGGTTCCCAGTTAATTGTGGTTAATTACCATTAAACCACAGCACTCTGCCATTGAGAGGGAAGTAAATTAATAAAGGTGGCAGCTAGGACATCAAATTCAAGGTGAGGCATTTTTAAATATTTATATAAAGGCAGAGTCTTCTATTGACACAAATGAAACAGTTGCTTTTCTGCCTCAGCTGCACAAATTTCCAAGAATTGGAGTTGTTTAGTACTTGAATTTTTAGTAGTGGGGGACATAAACAGCCAGGGCAGGGGCAGCCCTGGGGTATTTGTGGAGGGGAAGGGATGGACAGCAGGAGAGTTCCAGGACAGACTTGGTTTTCATGGAATCCCAGAATGGTTGGGGTTGGGAGGGACCTTAAAGTTGATCCAGTTCCAGTCCCTTTGCCACAGGCAGGGACACCTTCCACTATCCCAGGCTGTTCCAGCCTGGCCTTGGACGCTGCCAGGGATCCAGGGGCAGCCACAGCTTCTCTGGGCACCCTGTGCCAGGGCCTCCCCACCCTCACGGTGGAGAATTCCTTCTCAAAATCCCATCTAAACTGTCCCTCTTTTAGTTTAAAACCATTCTCCCTTGTAAATAATTCCTCTCCATCTTTCCTGCAGCTCCTTCAGGCACGGGAAGGCCACAATTAGGTCACTCCAGAGCTTCATTCTCCAGGATGAACAATCCCAGTTCTCCCAGCCTTTCCCCACTGCAAAAGGCCAGGGAAAAGGGCCGGAGTGACTGAGGCAGTGACCTCATTCCCCTGCCTTCCAGTGCCCTGCAATTTCAGGAGAATGGAGCTGAGTCATGGACCCAAACCCCCCCTAACCCACAGCTCACCACGGGGAATGAATCCCTGTCCACAGGCCCGGAGCTGTATCTCATCGGGAATTTTATAGGAGAGAGATCAAACTGTAATTAATGCTCCACTGAAGGCTGGGAAAAGGAAAAGGCTCCGCATTTGGAAACAGGGGGATACCTCTTTCAGGGCTGAAACAAATCCACAGCCCCACCTGAGGCTCCCACCCTCTCCTACATTAAATAATAGGTGAAAAAACAGAGAATTCCTCCCAGCCACCAAAACCGAGCAGGGAAGAGCCTGCCTGCATGGCAGATCAACGGGGAGAAGGATCCCCTGCCCCAAAGGGAGAGGAGAAGGAAGGAAAAGGGGTTTATTTGCAGATCCATCTGTGCTCCAGGGCCGGGCTCCCCACAGGAGCCCTTCCCGAGGGGACCCAGCCCCGTGCAGCCTCTCTGCACGTGGGACAACATTCCCAGGGTCACTTTGTCCCCGGAACAAGGAAAGCTGCTCTCCCACTGACAGCCAGCAGCTCCGTGCTGGGTGGAGAATACAGATTAGTGGGAACACATTTTCCAGGGCATTAAGGAATTTTTAACTGCTCTGCACTCCCCGTTTCTCCTCTTCTTGAAATAAAATAATAAAAAAGGCGGGGGGAGGGGGGGGAAGTGTTTTAAAAATTGCAGAAAGAACCAAAGGTGAGGTGATTCTGGCATAGTCATTTGGGGGAAAATTTAATAGAAGAGTTGGAAAAAGATTCCAGACTGCCCAGTGCTTCAGCATATGGCCAATGCCTTATGGAAGAATTTAGTGAGGGAAATAAAGATTTCTTTTCTGCCTGTGAGAGGGGGCTTTTCTTGTAGCAGTTTTAATGACAACAGCTGTTTGAAGTATTAAATATTGATATTAAAATATCCCCATTGAGATTCAATATTAATGCACCCCCTGCCAATCCACGGAATTCTGTACATTCACACCAATGCCTGGTTTTTTCTTTAAGCAGATTTGACTCGTCAGGGTCAAATTCTGTGACTGAACTGACATGGGCCTGTTCAATTTAAATTCTGTTCTCTGTATCAGAGGGAGCTTCATTAAAAAAAATAAATAAAAATGGCAGAGTTGTATTTCGTCCCCTCAGAGACAAATTTTACCTGTGAGAATCCACATTTTCCAGCGGAATCACCGATTTGGAATCAATCCTGAGGCAGGATCCCTTTGATCTCGGATTCCAGCCTGAGTCACTGCATTTCAGGGAAAGGGGGATCCAGTCCTGCTATAAATCATCACTTCCTTCATCATTCCCTGGCTGGATGAGCCACTGCAAATTAACAACTTCCCTTGCCCACACGAAGAGGAGCAAGTTAATTCCTCCTCTCTTTAGTCCAGGATCTCGAAGCTGTCACGTTTTCCAGCCCTCTTCCAAGTGCTGATGTCTGTGCACACACACAGGGCTCCCAAATCTTTCATAGCAAATAAACCCAGGCCCCCCTGAGTGCCCACAGCCACAAAAGACAGAGCTTTGGGTGAAGTTTACCTGCTCCCAAACCCTTTAGTTGGGGAAATTTTAAATGGTTTATCCACAGAACCAAGAGATTTGGGGAGTTACATGGAACCGAGGTGCAGGCTGTAACACCAAGTCTTGGTTTTGACTGGATTTCAGTGCAAATTCAGAACAAACCCCCTGAAATGAGCATCCGATTGAAGACTAAGCCCAGCAGCAGTGCAAGGCTCTGATCACACACAGGGAAATTCCACCTCCAAAGCAAGGAATGGTGCTGCTTTCTGGGCAGAAAAAGCCAAAAAAGGGACACCCGAACCCATCCCCAGTGAGACAGAGCAGTGTGGGCACAAAGAGCCGACGTGATTCAGTGCAGCCCCAAACTCCACTTGGAAAGGGATCCAAATTACCAAGGTTTTGGGGAAGTGGGACACAAGGGAGCCCAGCAAAACACAGTGGAGCCAAAGAGTCACATGGAGAGGAGTGGATGGACGCAGGAACAAAGGGCTGCAGGGACTCTCCGCCTGTGATTTCAGCCGGTGACGCGGTGCTGGCCGCTGGCCTGCGTCCCTAACGAGCAGGACACTTCGTTAGCGGGCACAGAGCTCCATTCTCTGCCAGCCCTCCCTTCCTGAAGGAGACCCAGAGCCACAGCTGATGTCATTCCTGCACATGGACCAGCAGCACTCACAGAGAATGACACGGGAGAGGCTCCCACACGCCCCAGGCCTTTTAAAGCACGGCTGAGAATTTAATTTTTTAAAAGGTTTTTGGAACAAAGCGCCTTGATAACCCAGTGGTGGTAAAAATGTGTGCGTCCCCCAGCTGCCACTTCCTGCCACAGCACCAGAAAAAGTCAGGGAATCTTTCCCAAATTTCCTAAAATCATCACCTGAGGTGAAACCAACTCTGGCAAATCACCTGAACTTTTTCCAGGTTTAATTTGAAGCAGGATGATCTGATAATTATCTGATAAGAACTGCTGCTGGGCGAGGCAAGAGATTAGGAAACACCAGACGAGTTCTTTACTTCTCTGGCATCAAAACCAGATCTCACCCTCCTACACGACTCCTCCAGCATCAACAGGCATCCAAAACACATCCCCAGCTGCCACATCCACATGGGTTTTGAACATTCCCATGGATGGTGACTCCACCACTGCCCTGGGCAGCCTGTGCCAGTGCTCTGTGAGCCTTTCCATGAAGAGATTTTCCCTATATCCAATCTAAAGCTCCCCTGGTGCAACACGAGGCCATTTCCTCTCGTCCTGTCTCTGTTCCCTGGGAGAAGAGGCCGACCCAAATGAAGGCATTTTAAGGATGTATTTGAAATTCAGGAAGCTCTCGGTGTGCCCAGGCTGTTGCCATACTACAATCATCTTATTTTTGCCCCTTCTTCCAAATTTACCATGAAGTGGAGGCAAATTCCTTCCCTTCAGATGCAAGAATGGGAGGTTCAAGGTTAGAAACCTAAGGAAACCCACTCAGCTGTGGCTGCCCCATCCCTGGCAGTGCCTGAGGCCAGGTTGGACAGGGCTTGGAGCACCCTGGGACAGTGGAAGGTGTCCCTGCTCATGGCAAGGGGTGGAATTGGATCTTTAAGGGCCCTTCCCACCCGAACCAGCCTGTGATTCCATGATTTCCACGTGCCTCGTTTCCCAAGCCGTATCACTCTCGTTCCATTTCTTATCATTTACTGCCTTTTATTATCACTTCTCACTAATCCCTACAGGGTTCTTGGAACAAGGTAATTTTTTATAGGAAGAGGTCACAGGGCTAGGCAGGAGTTTCAGTCACACTGAACAGTGCACACATAGACACTTTTAAGTTTTTAAACTTAAAAAAAACCTGGAAGAAATCTCTTCCTTTCTCATACAAACAAACAAACAAAAGAGCTGGTTTTAAACACCAAGAAGGAGATTTAGACTCAGAATATCCCGAGCTGGAAGGGACCCACACAGCCCCTGCAGGAGCAAAAAACCAACATCCTGTGAGTATTTCTAGCACAGAAAAAAAAGTAAATTTAGTCAGAGAAAAGCAGATGCAGGAAACCAACCCGAGACCTGGCACCACAAGCCCTGAGCCACAAAAAAGCAGCTGCTGAGCTGGAGGTGGGTGCAGAGCTTTCTTCAGCTCCAAGTCCAGCACTCCAGAGGCACCCCTGCTCCGAAGCCCCTGGTTATCCATGAGAAGAGCTGGAAATCAGCTTGTTCCTGAGTTTGCTTCCACCTCAGCCCCCCACTGCAGGGGCTGGGGAGATTATTTGGGTTTAAGATCTGAGCTATTTGAGGGGTTTGCTCCCAGACCTACTCTGTGCTCTGAAAATCTGCGGTTTTACTGCCTTCAGAAAGCCCAGAGCTCCCCAGAGTGAGTCACAGGAGGAATCAAAAGGTAAATTCAAAACACACACACAGAGCCCTGTGGTTCTCTTGCAGCAGGGGAAGCTCCTCCTTGAGGAACCCAGCCCCAGTTTCTCTGAAACTCTAACCACAACATGAGGAGGGATTTTTTTCTCCCCACTTAGTTCATCTACAAATTCATTATTTCAATTATAATTTAAAGATAACATTCAGAATAACAACAGTTCCTCCAAGTCAGTCACAACACACTCAGCCCTCCCATTACAGACCAGTTTAGGGCACGCGCAGAGATTTCTCTGCCTATTAAATAATTCAAGCACAGCCTCAACCCCACCGTGGAGCACTGCTAGAAAGCAGGATCAAAGGGAAACACTCTCCCCTCCTTCCAAACCTTCTCCTACATCCCTACAACCCAGAAGTCCCAGTTTCCAGCTATATCATGGGGGAAAAAAAGAGAAATAAACCTGTGATTTGTGAGAGTGCTCCAGATACCCCATGTGTATCCTAAATGTGTGTCTCTGCAGCAGCGTTTTAGAGGGAGAGATGGAATTATTTAGGGAAACTTTATTCTTACAGTGCTTCACTTGCACAGCTCCGAGCAGTGCCACTTTCCACCCGGCAATTACAACTGGATGTTTGTGCCACACAGCCAAGATTTTTTCACGTCAGGCAATTTTATCCCTTCTCCGCTACAAAAACTGACATTCTCGCAGCCCAGGGAAAAAGGGGCTTTTCAAGCCTGAGTCTCAGGTTTCACCAGAGCCAGCATTTCATATCAAACTTCACATCTTGTAAGGGGCAGCCAAAAATCCCCCAGACCAGGCTGCTCTAGAAGCGGTGGAAAATCCGGAATTTCTGTGAAAAGCCACATTGAAAAATAATTATCCCTCTAAAACAGAAAAAGAAAAGCAGGAATAGCGGAATTAAAGAGGTGGCTTTCCACAGAGATTGTTCCTGCCAGCCCTGTGACCAATCGAGGCAGGGACAGGTCTGCCACGCTGGTTACATTCCTCCGGGGGGATGAAAAAATTATTTGTTTTTGATTGGGTCTATGCAGAACATTTGCATCTTGTTACTGCTGATATTTTAGCCTTAAAAGTTCTCAGACATTCCTCCAGGGCTTATCTTAAGCACATTTTTATTAAGTTCCCTTCTCTAAAAAAAACAAGCTCCAGTGAGTTTTGACGCGCGCTGCCTTTGACAATGATAATCTTTGTCCTTCCCAGCTGCAGCAAATTTAAGATAATCTCTTTTCCAAGTGGACTTTATTAATCTTCCCAGCGAAATACCATCCTGAGGTAAAACAATTATTTCCAGTTCAACTCTTAGTACCAGTTAAGCCCGTGCTGGAAAAGACAACCAACATCTGGCAGACTCAATATCTGCAGCAATTAAGGGTAATCGTGGAACCATAAATATACAAATCTGTCCAAGTGCTGGGGCCGGAGCTGCGCTCTCACAGCTCGGGGAGAGGCAGGGAGGGAGGGCAGGGAGTGACTGCGGGAGGATTTCACCGAGTCAGCAGCCTGGGCTGCCACTGTCACAGCGCCCAGGGATGTGCCGGCTCTTCCAGGGATCTCCGGGGGGGAAGGTGACACCTCGGCCCGGGGAGCCGGGGCTGGCCATCACCGCCCCCGCTTCCATGTGCCTCTGGCAGAGCTGCAGCCCTGGTTAGTGATTAACAGGATTTCACTAATCGCGGGGGGACAATCCCGGTGGTTCTCCCCAGTTCCCTCCCAGCTGGACCCTCTGGAGGGGTTGAGGCTCCCGAGCTTCCCAAAACCGGGACAAAGATCCCCAAACAACAGGGCCGGGGCTGGGCTCACCCCCCAGCTGCCCCTCCAAAAGCAGATTTTTCTCCTGAATAACCTGAAGGGATCAACCCCAAATCCGTGCCAGGGAGGAGCCAAACCTGTGCGTCCCCCCAGGGATACAGAATCCCAGATTCCAGCACTGCTCCTGGAGGAACCCGCAGCTGCTCAGTCTCACCTCAAAGCAGCTGAAGCACTACGGCTGATTATTGGTTTTATTCTGTCTAGATAAAAAAAAAAAAATCACTTCACCTGCGTGTTTTAAATTAAAAATTGTGACTTTGCTCCGTTTTCAGTTAACTGTCCCTGAAAGTATTTTTTTATTGAGCTGCTTTGACTGCAAAAGTGCAATTTTGCAGAAAGACAGTTCTGCCTTTTCTTGATAAAGTGTCGTAATAGATAAAAATTACCAAAGATCGGCTAGATAAACAATAAATGTTCTGATTTGGAGTCAGATCTATGGCCAAAAGCTCTTCTAAATGCAAGCATAGCTGGAAAAAAAAAAAGAAAATTAATTTAACTTCATTTTCCCTCTAACTCCAGTTGTTAACTCCCTCACTGAAGTCAATCTCATGCAAAATCATGACCATTGCTAAAAAATATGAGATTAAGACAACACAATAAGTAGGAAAGATTCAAATTTATACATTATTAGGGTAAAATATCATCACCTCTGGGAAAAAGCAAAAGCAGTTTTGGTCTGAAATATCTGCTGGGCTCCTCAGAGGGAACACTTTACTTCAGACACAAACAAAAGCCTGGGTAAAAAATTATCTGTGTGCTCGACTGACTCCAGAGCTCCAGTTTGTTGTGTTACAACGTCCTAGGAAAATTATTTTAGGGAACGGAACAAAGAAATTAAACATATTTCCCCCAAATGAAGCCATTGCTAATCCCAGAAATTGCACAGGCAGAATTTCATTGGAAAGAGCACCCTGGATGATGTCCCGCTGTTGCTTTACAGAGGCAAGGCTACTTTTCCTTTAAAAGAAAGGAAACAAAAGGAATTCTTTCCCCTCCGAGTTCCACCCCTGCACTTTCCAGTTCCCAGGTGTGACATCAGTGAGTTTGCCTTCAACAACAACAAACAGAGACATCTGAGGTGAGTGTTGGACACCCAGCACCTCCCTGAGCAGCATTCCCATGCCCCACATCACCATCTGCCCTGGCTTTTCCTCGTAGCCAAACCAAACCATTTGGTAGCCACAACCTCCTTAACCAAGTGGTCACCCGGGAAAGGGGGGAAAAGCCTCCCCTGCCCCAGGAAATAAATGGAATTATCACTATCTGCTTGAGGATGCTTGGCTGTGGGCTGGTGGCTCCTCGGTGAGGTTACAAGGCCTGGCTGCTCCACAGAGGCTGTGGGTTCTGCTGGCTCTCAGACCGAGCAAGCAAAGGTTCTTTTCCTGGTCACACACCTGGGCTGGGAGCCTGAGCTCATGCCCAGCTTTCCACAAGCCCCAACAGCCCCATCAGGAGCCAGGCACAAGGCTCCTGGTCCACCTGGAGCTCCGCTCCCTAAATAAACCTGGAGCATCAAAGGGATCACAGCAAGATAAGGGAACCCCAAAGAGTGCATTTAGTGCAGCCATGAAGAGGTGCCAGGACAGGGAACCCCAGCCCTGCACAAACCAAACACCGTCCCAAGCCCTGCAGGATGGCTGCAACACCCAGAGCTCACGGCGCTAAACCCAGCTGCTTCATCTGACTGCCAGGAGCAAATTCAAACAGCACAATCTTGCTCCCTGAGCTTGCCCAAGGCAGCTCAAGGCCCCAGAGGAAAAAGCCAATCCCCCAGAAACGAGTGTGTGCTGTCCACGTGGGACTGAAGGTCACGGAACAGTGACCAGTTCCAGCTCCACAGTAATGAGCATCCATAAAACCCACACTGCAGATACAACATCACCAACGTGGGACGTGTTGATATGTGTTAACCACAGTGGTTTTTCAGAAGGAAAATCTCTTTCAAGGGCAAGAATAAGATCCGAGGTTCCTCTTTGCTCCACTGAATTTATCAGGTTTATGCAATCCCTGAGTGTGCAAGAACACAGACTGGGGGGAAAATGTGCTTTACACAAGGGAGTAAAAGCAGAAAAATCAACTTTGTATCAGCAGAAAGGCTGAACCTGAAGGCCCCCAAGTCTCCTCTTCCCCCAGAGGCAGAAATAAATCACGTATCCATGGAAAAGGAGAAGCAGCCCCAAGTTTTGGTGACACAACCCACACCCCACACGGATCCCCCTTCACCCAAGGCACCATCCAGCACCACTTCCTCTGCTCCCTGCTCCTCCCATTCCTTGGGACCGGCCACAGAAACAAAAACCACCCCGTGCCACCATGGCAGCCACTACTCCAGGCTGGAAACCAGAGACCAGCTCCTGTTTTCCACCCACACCAGCGGCTCCAGCCACGAGGGACAGAGCAGCCGAGGCACAGGAGCTCCAAGGAGATGCACTGGAAGCAGACGGAGCCTTGGCCAAGGAACAGGCCACAAATCCCTACTGGAGCAGCCAGACCTGCCCAAAAAATGCCTCTGAGCCGGGGGATTTCAGCAGGGGAGGTTGTTACAAAAGCTGCTGCTGACCTGAGGTCTGCAAAGAGCACACTGCAGTCTGTAAACCTGGGCAGAAGGGATCCAGCCACGCTCCACAGGCCACAGAGCCGGGAAATGCGGAAAATGAGAACGGATTCAGTGGGTTCTGCAGGGAAAAACCCCGGCTGGGCGAGCAGGAAATGCATTTTAAGGCTAAATATGCCCAAACTCCAGCCGGGAGAGCCCACGGCAGCCCCGAAGGACAGCAGCTCCTCAGACAATGCAGGAATCTCCCTGCAGAAGCCCAACTACATTTTTTTTTTCCCTCTCTGGCCTCCATCTCTGCCACAGCTAAACCCAGCAATCCAAGGGAACGCTATCCATCACCATTCCAACCCCAGGGCTTGCCACAGGCCAGGGGAGACCTCCAGACCAGCAGGGCTTACAAAGGCTTTTGTTTTGGCTAATTCCGAGGAACATCTGGGAGTGCAAACCCTGCCCTGCAGTATTTGCAACCCAAATACTGCAGCACTGAGCTAATTTCGGGGAGCTGGCACACAGAACCGACTACTGGAGTAATCAGACCACAAAAATGAAGGCGAGCTAAATTTAGGAGTAACTATGCAATGCAATATTAATAACGGATTATTTCCCTTCTAAAAAAATTACATACATATATATATATATATATATATATATATATATAAAATCATTTTTTTAAGTTAAGCTGACAATGCTCCTTGCAAGATCCAGGCTCTCCATCCCCCCAGGGATGGATCCCACAGTTTTCTGGGTACCGAGATGAGGTTCAACCCCCACCCCGAGGAAAAGCCCCCACGATCCCCGGGGCGCATCCCCCGCCCGCAGCGACCCCCGGGGAGGGGGAGCCCGGTGCCCGCGTCCCCCGCGCTGTCCCCGAGCGCTCCCGGGGAGGGCTGGCCCCGTTTCCCCGCAGTGCAGCGCGGACCGCCCGCATCCCCCATCACTCACTTCCTCTTGTACTCGTCGCGCTCCCGCTTGACTTTGGCCAGCACGTTGTAGAGGGCGCGGATCTCGGGGGTGATGGTGTCGATCTGCACCCCGACGCCGTCCGGGTGCACCCAGGACACGCCGGGGCCCTGCACGGTCTCCAGGCCGCCGCCGCCGGTGCGCCGCACCTGGGTGTAGCTCCAGATGGTGCCGGGCAGGCGCCCGTAGTGCGGCGGCGACGGCAGCGACCCGTGCCCGGGACCCGGCGGCGGCACCAGCGGCGGGGTCCCGCCGTCCGTCTGCACCGCCTGGTCCCGGGAGAAGGTCTTGTAGCGCAGCCGGCGGTCGCGCTCGCTCTGCTGGGCCGCCAGCTGCTTCTCCAGCAGCCGGTTCCGCCGCTCCAGCTCGTGCACCTTGGCCAGGAAGCAGCGGAACCGCACGTTCAGCCCCTTGAGCAGATGGATGTTGGAGCCCAGGTCGTTCCGCAGCGCCGCCGTCACCGGCGGGCCCCCCCCGGCCGCCGCGGGGCCGCCGCCGCCGGGGCCCAGCGGGCAGGAGGAGGCGGCGGCAGCCGCGGCGGGGAAGGCGCGGGCCATCTCCCCGAACAGCAGCGAGTTCATGGCGGAGGGGGCGGTGATGGAGGAGCCAGCGGTGATGGAGGGCCGGCGGTACCGGCGGTGCGGAGCGGCCGTACCGGTGCTGACGCTGTCTCTGCGGCGGCCGCCGCCGCGCCGCGCTCTGAGGGCTCTGGGCGGGAGCGCGGGGCGGGACCGGCCCCGCCTCATCCTCCCCGCGCCGAGGCCGAGGCACCGCCCACGCATAAACCCCGCCCCTTATTTCCATAACCCCGCCCCTATTTCCATACCCGGCCTCTCATTTCCATAGCCACGCCTTCCACCGCCGCTCTCCCGGCTCGTATTTGCATAGCCACGCCCCTCATTTCCATAACAACACGGGTCATTTGCATGCCCCCGCCCCTCGGTGCCCCTGCAGCGGCCGGTCCCTCCACGTGTCCCCAGCGCGGGGTTCGGGGGGAGGGGGGGGCGGTGATTTTTGGGGGGCCCCGGGGCCCAGAGGCGCTCCAGAGCCCGCAGAGGGCTCCCGCATTAATGGGCAAACGTACAGGAAATGAGATGCAGGCCCCCGGCCTCCCATCCCCGCTGCCGGCCCTCGGGGACACCACAGAATTATTAATCCCGTGCTAACCCCCTGTGGAGCCAGGCTGGGAGAGTTGGGAATGTTCAGCCTGGAGAAGAGAAAGGGATGTGGGGACATCACAGAACCTTCCAGGGGATGAAGGGGCTGCAGGAAAGCCTCTGCATCAGAAGCTGGAGTGGCAGGACAAGGGGAAATGGGTACAAATTGGAGGAGGGGAAATTTTGGTTGGCTATTGGGCAGAAATTGTTCCCTGTGAGGGTGGGGAGGCCCTGGCACAGGGTGCCCAGAGAAGCTGCAGCTGCCCCATCCTTGGCAGCATTCAAAGCCAGGCTGGACAAGGCCTTGAGCCACCTGGGATAGTGGGAATTGTCCCTGTCCATGGCAGGGTTGGGACCGGATGATCTTTAAGGGCCACTCCGATCCTTCAGCACTCCATAATCCCATGATTGCACGATTAGGTCAGATCAGACTAAATTATAAACCTTGGGTTTTGTTACCCCAGAGCAGGGCCCTGCCTAAGTGTTAAACAATGCTGATATTACAATAATTAAGTTATTAAATGAGCGTTTCCCAACTGCTGCTCCCGGACCTCTGGGCCACTGGGCAATCAAAGGATATTGTTTAATTGAATGATGTGATCGCTGCATTGCTCTGCTGGGCACGGAATGATGCGTGGGAAACACACGGAAAACCCTCAGCCAGGCTGGTGTGAAGCTGCAGGAACGCTGTTTACTCAGATATCATTTCTGAAATAAAACCATGGGGCTCACCAGGTTATATTTATATTTATATTTATATTTATATTTATATTTATATTTCTATTTATATTTATATTTATCCCCACTCCCTGAAACTCCACCAGCACCTCCAGCCACGCTCAGCACCGAAACCAGCGCTCTTCAAAGGGCTCTGTTAATGGGTTACAAACCTGTGTTTTTCCAGCACCTCCTGGAAAATAAACCGTAAATGTGCTGGGTGGAGGTGCTTCATTAAAGGGTGACTCAAAGAAACACCTGAGAGATTGTTTCTCCCCCAGCACAAAGCCTCCTCAGCTCGGTTTGTGTTTGGGGCTGAGGTTACAGAAACCCCCTCGGTGCCCGGCTGCGGGGCAGGGCTGCGGCTGCTGCTGGTGGGTGTCAGCAAACAGAGCCCGGTTCCAATCAAAAACCCCTTGCAGCTCCCTAGGAAATGTTCTCGTGGCTTGTGCCACCCCGCAGCTCCACAGAAATACTCGGGAAATGCAGGAATTCACTAAAACTGCCCATACTGAGGACATTACTGGGGCCAGCAGCCAGCCAGGAGTGGGTTTGACCCAGATTTGGGTAATTCCAAGGCTTGGAACAAACTGGGACACTGGAAGGGTGGAATGGGATGAGCTTTAAGGTCCCTTCCCACCCAAACCATGCTGAGATTTTATGGATTTTATGAATTTTATGGATTTTATGGATTTCCCCGGTTTTGGGCACCCTCACTGGTGGTACTGGAAGGAGCCGGGTGATTCCAGAACCCCGTGGGAAAATCCAGCTGAGTTTTGTTTTCTCCCTTAGGGAAGCAGGAGAGCACCCGAGGGGGTGATAAACCAGACAATGAAGGAGTTTTGTCCCTGCCCCGTGATCTTGCAGCGCCCTGGATCCACCAACGCCTCATCCCAAGGTCATTAACTCAAATGAGTCCGTCCCCTAATGAGCTCCATCCCCTCCCTGGGATGGCCGCGGTCACCCCCAGGACCCCGCTGCGGCTCCATCCCGGCCCCTGGAAGGGAATCCCCCTGAATTAATGGCAGCAATTAATTAATCTTGGGCTGGGAGAGATGGGAATCCCCGCCCCGGGAGGGCCCTGCAGCCCCGGCCTGACCGCTGCCACCAGCCCCGTGCCAGGCCGGGGACATTCCTGCAGGGAATTCCTGCGATTGCTGCCCAGGAAAGCTCCCCGCCGCCTGCCGATTGCAGATCCAGACACTGGAGCGCCGAGGAGCCCTTTCCTGTTCGGCCTGGGAGGAAAAGGGCTGGGAAATGGGGCTGTTTCTGAGTGCAGGGGCTCTCGGTGGCCACCCCGGCGATGCCCACGGGAATAACAACGCGCTGGGGGTGGCTTTGCTTCCAGTTGCTTCCCTCAAACTCGGGCTGGAGCAGGGATTGGGGAATCTGGGGAATTTTCCCTTCGCTTGGGCAGCAGCCTGCGCTCCCAAACTTCGGTGACCGTTTTCAGGGCTGCTCTCTAGATCTGCTCAGATTTTTAATATTCATTTTCCTGGCGTTAGTTGTGTCTCTGGAGGCTCTGTTAGTCTGGCACTGATGGGAAGTTCTTGTTCCCTTGGTGCAGTGACCATTTTCCAGGCAAACCGACCCAAACCGAACCCCAGGGCTCCCGTCCTGTGCCGTGGGTGCTGCTCCCTGGGCTGAAGGGCATCACCACGGGGTTGGTGTCGCTCCCCTGGGGCTCTCACCCTCTCACACTTTCCTGAGTGAGGGTGTTTGGGCAAACCAGGCTGCTGAAAGCAGCAGAATCTCTGACAGTTCCACCCCCAAAATGGTTGGTTTTCACCCCAGACCCCTGTGACGGTGCACGAGCATCAGCAGGGGGGTGGCATCAACTTCATCCTCGGCTGCATTTTTGGCCAGCAAAGCCTTTCCCACCCCACCAGAGCCTTTTCTGCACCAGCACCGGGGTTTTTTCTTGGGAAATGGGGGCAGGAGCAGCCCTGCCCGCCCGGCACGTGGGAGGATGGGCAGGACTTGGGGACGGCCCCGGTGACTCCGCGGGTGACTCAGCCCCACCAAACACCCGCGGGGTCACCGAGGCACCGGGGCTGCGCCCGTCCCCGGTGGCACCCGCGGGCGAAGGGCCGGGTCAGTCACCGGGCTGCTTCCCAGCCCGGCCGTTTAGGGGAAGCCTTTGGATCGTGCCGGGAATCGTCACCCGGGCACGCTGCGGGAACAGAAAGTGTTGGTGGGGCGGCTGCTGCCAGGGCGTGGGAGGGGTGAGTGACACCGGCAGCGACAGAGCAGCAGCTTCTCCTCCCTGCACCTTCACTGCCTTTAAAGGAGGTTTCTCCTCCCAAAACGCTGCTTGGTCCCCCAGTTTGTCCCCAGTTTGTCCCCTCCCTGTCCTATCAGCCCAGGGGAGAGAGGAGCCGCCGCAGGTTTATTCCCGCAGTCACAAAAACCTAATTTGCCCACATTTGGGGGTTTATGGGGGTCTCAACTCCATGATCCCATGAATGATCCAGCCACAAAGAGAGAGGACGCTCCTGCACAGCCAAAGAGCTGCACGAGCCCAGCGGCAGAGAATTTGGGATGCAATGGGAGGATTGGATTCATTTCCCCACCGCCTCCCAGCCCGGCCGGGGCTGATCTCCTCCAGGGAGAGGTGTAAATATTTTGCAAACAAAACCTTCTGCCCCAGGTGCAGCCCCGAGAGGCGGCTGAGCTCGGGAGGAGATAAAGATGCTGAGCGGAGCATCCGCGGTCGGGACACGCCGGTATTTCCGTGGAGACGGCGGCAACGCTCCCCGCTTCCTTAGGAACCAAACATTTGCATCTGCATTGAGTAGAGCGGCAAATATGCAGCGATGGGCCCGGACAGGCTGCCCAGGTGTGTCCCAGGGGCGGGGACTGCTCCGGCAGCTTCCCCGGGATGATCTCAGGATGCTGCGCCGGGGATCCGGGCATGTCCACGTGCTCCGCTTCAAACCCCAAAATGGTCACACTTTTCATTTTGAAGGCAGCAGGCGGACCCTGGCCTGATTACCTGAAATGCAGGATGACTTTTAAATTAACAGAATAAATTATTTCTTTCTCGTCGTTGCCCCAAAGTTTGCCGGGTTGAGCAGCACCCGAAGCTCCGAGCCCTGAGGAGGGTTAAGTTGAACTGGGCTTTATTCTTAGCTCCCTGTCTAAATCTCTCTTCCAGAAGCCGTTAGCTGATTCTTTTCCTCGCTTGCACTGCGGGTTTTTAGCCTGGCAGGTTTTTTGCAGGACACAGGAAGGAAATCTTCCTGGTGGGAGCTGTGGTGGGAGCCATGGCCGTGGATCGGGAATGTGGGGCTGGGCTTCCCCCGAGCACCCCGAGCCCTGCGCCCGCATCTCCCACCTCCCCTCATCTGCGCCAGCGGGGACAGCGGGACCTGCCCTGAGGGGGGACATCACACCCGGAGCACCCAGCAGGGACATGGGGACCCCTGAGGAGGGGACATCACACCCGGAGCACCCAGCAGGGACATGGGGACCCCTGAGGGGGGACATCACACCCGGAGCACCCAGCAGGGACATGGGGACCCCTGAGGGGGGACATCACACCCGGAGCACCCAGCAGGGACATGGGGACCCCTGAGAAGGGGACATCACACCCGGAGCACTCAGCGTTCCCTTCCCGGCCCCCGGGGATGCCCGTGGTGGCCGCAGGAGCCCGCAGCGAGTCACGGAGCCGAAGCTTTGGAGCTCCTGCCTTTCCCGATTCCCTGGGCTGCTCCTGAGGGAGAGGCGCTCGGGTGGAGCCCTCGCGGTCCCAGCGCTGCTGCAGCCGCTGGGTTACCGAAAACTGCTGAGAGCAGCAAACCCCGGCTGCAGGGAAGAGAAATGGGAATGGCCCGGCTCTCCGGAGATGTGCCTTTGGTGCCTGATGTCATCCGTCGGGAATCAGCTTGGTGCCGTCAAACGTTAGGAATAATTAAAGGGCCCTGCTTGCTCGTTAAATGGGATTAAAAACAGCGGCCTGGGAGAAGCTGCAGGGATGAAACCCCCGGGAAGGGCCCGGGGGTGTCCCAAACACGCATTCTGGGCTGGGGTGGCCACCTCCAGCATGGGACACCAGAGACAACGCCCCAAACACACCGGGGCTGAACACGGGATTCACTCGGGGCTGCCCAGGGCTGTCATTTGTGCCCAAGCCCCGGAGGATTTCAGTCTCCACAGGAGCATCCTGAGCCCTTTCCTGTCCCAAGCTCCCATCTGGGGCTGAGGGCAGCACTGGCTCTCCGCAGGGCGGGTGCTGAGGGTGACTGAGGTCCTGCTGGCACAACACTTGGGAAAGAACAAGCGAGATTATGATTAATGACAGTAATTATTGGGTTATCATCATTAGGGCAGAGGTGTCTCCATCTGAGGCACTCGAGCCCAACAGCCCAGGGTGTCCCTGGCTGCCCTGCCCTGCCCTCCGCCTCCTTCCCCAGATTAAAACATCTCCTTTATCCCTTCTCCAGCCCCTGCCCTGTCCCCACTGCACGGAAAGATGGGAAAGGTGTCAGACCCAACATCCCCGGCAAGAGCAGCCGAGACTAAACATGGTGTTCATGATATTCCTGGTATTTTTTTAAAGCTCAGCCTCTCTCCATAGTCAAAGCTGAACTTGAACCCCAAACACCTGAATTTTTCCAATTTCTGCTCAATATTTGCCCTTTTTCATATCACACCTTCCCCGCCAGAGAAGGGCCGTAGGGCAGGTGTTATCCTGCTTCTCCAGTGGCAAAAAAACCCCAAAATATTCCCCCCGTGGGGCAGGCTGGGGTTCGTGGCTGCAGCCCCAGAAGCAGAGCTGGGCTCTCTGATCGTTCCTGCTTCTCCTGCAGCTCCATGGACGTTTGTGGATCACCGAGGACCTGGAGCTTGCACCAGGTTTGGTTGGGTTCTCCCACAGCTCCGGCCCTGATTCACCCACAGAGGGTTTGTGTTTCCCAAGGGAAGGGACCTGGCTGAGTCAGGCTGAGGAGTGCCAGGGTGGGGACGTCGTTCCAGAAGAAAAACCTTGATTTTTTGGAGCGGGAAATCCATTGGGAGGTGCCTGATGCTCCCGGGGGGAAGGGAAGGGGCAGGAGAGCTCTGCAGCATCCAGGTGTGTGGATCAGGGAACGTGTCTGATCCCTCCTGGGTTCTGTGGCAACAGTGGGATGAGGGAGAAAATCCCTGTGGGACAGGAAAGAGGTTGTAATTCCCACTCCAGACCTGGGGCCTGCAGGAACAGCACCAAGCATGGAGGGATCCTGCTCAGGAAAGGCTTAATAAGCACTGGGACAATTAAATCTTTCCAGAGGCACATCCAGACCTCCTCACACACCCTAAAACCTCCCCATCCCAGCAGGATGGTGCCTTCTGGGGGTCTGAAGACCCCAAACCTGCCTGGGGTTGAAACACAGCACAAGGGCTTCCCCTCTGCACGTCCTTTGTGCCATTTTATTGGTAATTTTACCCAAAAGCATCTTCTCCCACTGATGCCCTGCTGATCCCTGCTTATCTCCAGGGCTGGGATAAAAGGGCTGGAGCTGGTTCCCCCCCAGCTGTCGATGTGAACGGATGGGATCAATCCTGCAAAAAACTCTGCAAACAGGGGTTTAATCATTAATTTTTTACCCTCTTGGAAACCGTTCCTGGAGGTTCACGTGGCTGCCCCTGGCTTTTCCCAGGAACTTGGTGTGCCAGGGGGGACATCCCTGAGGTGTTTTGGTCCTTAATACACCCAACCCCCTCTCCCAGCCCTCCTGGCGAGCTCACAGCGTGTTTTCCCCTCTCTCCTCGATTCCTCACACGTGAGCTGTGAATCATCCCCACCTGGAGCGGGACGTGGCCGTGCAGCAAACGAGTCAAGGCCAATCCCCGTTGTGTTATCGGGTCGGGCAGGGAACAGAAACGTGACCCAGGGGTGGCTCCTAAAAAAGCCACCCGGACCACGGGAGGTCTCTGGGATGTTTTGGGAAAGCTCCTTGGGCTGCAGGGCGGCCTCTCCCCAGAGCAGCTCCAAACCCGCCTGGTGATGCTCGGGAGTTCATTTGGGAGCCTGGACTTGGTGGCTTTGTGCTCGTTTCTGTCACTCTCCTGCCTGGAGGACGTTTGATCCTCGAGCTCCGTGGGGTATGAACTGCTCAGGAATAAGCCCTGAGCTGGAATGGGCTGTCCCAGAGGTGAGGAGGGAATCCCGCAGGACGTTGGCTTCGCTGTGTGCACCCGGGGGCTGGAGGCTCCTGCCCACGGCGTGGCCGGAGGGTCATTCCTGCACAGCCTGGTGTGACATTCCTGCAGGAAAATGTGGGATTCCACCCGGGTCTGGGGGACTGCAACCCCCAGGTGTCCCCACCACGTCCCTCGAGGCTCCACCACGGTCTTGCTGAAAGATCCACGTGTCCTGAAAGGTGCCACAGACGCGTGCCCAGGGAGAAAAATCACTTTTCCTCCATCGGAAAAAGTCCAGGGAATCTTCTGTGGCACTGGAACATCCCAGCTCGCTGCGTGTTTATGCTCAGCAGCTCCAGCCCGCTGCTGGTTTGAAAACACTTCCAGGCAGGTGCAGAGAGAGACAAAACACGGGAGAGCCCGGCTGGGGCTGTCGGAAGACGGGAACGGGCAGAGAGGAGCGGGGAAGGTTCCCATCCCGGCGGGAAGGGCGCTCAGCTGGGCAGCGCTTCCAGAGGGCACTGCCTGCCTTGGGACAGGGAATTACAGAGGGAAGAGGCAGCAGGACAGGAAACCATCAGGAGCACCGGGGGAAGGTCGGGTTTCCGTGTCACCTGCAGCAGTGGGGAGCCCAGCAGGTCCCTGCTCTCCCGGGGGTGTCATTCCCACATCAGTTAAATCCTGGAGCCCAACCCAGTGCCGGGATGTCAGAAACTCCTGCCCACAGTCAGGTTCAAAGCAATCCCACAGCTCATCCAGGCTCTCCTGCATCACAAAGGGCTTTTTCCCCCAAATAATGCCTTTGGCAAATAAATTAATTTTTTTTTGGAGAGGGAGTTGACACTCCGTTGTTCAGCTCATGGTTCAGTTCATCACTTTGAGTGATTTCATCCATTTTGAGGCATTTTCCCTCAGTCTTCTCATTCCTAATTTAAGTAACAAACTCCCCAATGTCTCTGCTGACTTCCCAGCCCCAGTCCAGGGGATTTTGCAGCCTGGAGCTCTTTGCCTTCGTGCACCGCTGAGAACGTTGGAGCCTCTCTGTGTGGTCTGGACCAGCTGAAACTTTCCAAAACACTTTCCTTTTGTTCTTGTCCCTCTCTGTGTCTCCTGGGGTTGTTATTGCCACCTTCAGTCCCTCCCAGGCCAATCTGCTCTCCATGAAGCACCATCAGGATGTTCCCACCTTTTCAGCTCTGCCTTGTCCATAAATCCCAGCCCTGCTGTGCTCTGGGCAGGGAGGCACCACAGGCACCACCTTTATTTTCCAAAATACATCTCTGAGCCTTTGCAAAGCCACCCAGGACAGCTCTGGGGAGCTCATTGCAAGGGAGTTTATAACAACACCTTAAAACTTCCCTCTAAGATGCCCTCTCCTCAGTCATTAGTGTTGAACAAAGTGACCACGTTCTGCTCCTGGGAACTCAGGATCTGCTGACCCAGCTCAAGGGGTAGAAACACAGTGATTTGCCTGCTAGAAACTTCACCAGCTCCTGCAGCAGCTGAATCTGAATCTGTTTTTGCAGAAGATCTGTGCCAGCACAAGTGGAGCAAACCAAGATTTCCATCCTGGGCTGTGCTGGAGCTCCCTGGCTGGGAAAGCTGCAGAAGGTCCTGCCAAGGGTAACAACCTTCCTTGGCCAGGCAGGCAAAGCTGGGGAGAGCAGCTGAGGGCACCCCGAGGCCGTGGCTGCAGGGGAACAGATGTGGGTTTGTCAGGAAGGACACCGAGTGGGGAAGGAAAGCAGCCTGGTGTCCCCCCAGCTCCCAAACCTCGTGTGTGGAGCTTCCCCACTCCCCTCACACAAACGGCAAAGCCAAAATGTGGTGGGACTCCGGTCCTGCACTGTGCTGAGAATCTGCCCAGGCTCCTTGTGAGCTGCTCCTGCTGCTCTCAGGGCAGCTCTGGAGGTCACTGACCGCAGAGGGGTTTGGCACTGCCCCGGTGCCGTGAGTAACTCCTGCAGCCGCCCCGGAGCAGCCCAGCTGCTGGCTGCAGAGGACTGTTAGCTCTGGCTCTGCAGGGCTCTGCAGGGCTCTACAGCGAGGTGTGCTCGCCCTTTGATGTGCTTCCAGGGCAGCAGAGGTGCGGGATCGCTGCTCCACAGAGCCAACCTCACACCAGCCCCTCCTGGACTTCACAGGGCCAGGCAGAGCCACCAACCCGCCCACAGCCCTGAGTCCCTCGTGGGACACCGACCCAAACCTCTCCGGGGCATTTCCTGCCCAGTTCCCCTCCTCAGCAGCAATTCCAGGAGTGACATCAGCCCCCACGGAGGTGAGAACAAAAACACTGCACCTTCACCCCTCTGCTAATTGCCAGATCCCAGCGCGTGGCCAACACTAACAACAGGCACCAAATGGGCTGGGGATTATTCAGCCTCTAAAATTATTATTATTATTATTATTATTATTTCTGGGATGGGACTGTGTCAGGAAATTCAAGTTCAAACAGAGACGAGGAAGCCACGGAAAGCTTTATTAGATTCCAGCCTCACCAGGTGGTTGCAGCAGAGCAGAGCTGTGCCAGGTGAGTTTCCAGCACGCACACGTGGGGCGCAGGGCACGGCCGTCCCTGGCACTGCTGGGCTCAGGGCAGGGCGTGCAGGGCACCAGGGGGGCCGTGGGGCCGTGCAGGGCTCGGGGACAGGCGCTGGCTGGAGCTGGGAGTGTCCCCAGAGAGGGGACAGGGATGGGAGCAGCACCCCGAGAGGGGCCGTCCATGGGAGGCACAGCGAGCTTGGGGTCCAGCCTGGGAGAGGGAGCCAGGACAGGCCCTGGACATCCCATTGGAGGGGACACGGAGCCAGGACAGGCCCTGGACACCCCATGGGAGGGGACATGGAGCCAGGACAGGCCCTGGACACCCCATGGGAGGGGACACAGAGCTGCTGCCTCCACCCAGAGGAGGGAAGGGGGGGAAATGTCCTTGCAGAGCCCGAGCCCTGAGGCTCCTGCCCCACACAGAAGCTGTGTGTGCGGGCAGCGAGCGCCCGGCTGCTCCCTCCAGGAGCTTTCTGCTTCTGGGGCTCCTTGGCCAGGCCCAGGGCTGGACAGAGCAGCAGCTCTGGAAGGAAAAGTGAGAAACACCTCGGCATTCAGGTTCCTGCCTGGCTCAAGCACCACTCAAACCCAGCTCACCCATTTGTTCGGTTTATTTAACTTCAAAGAGGTGCACACTAAAGCATTAAGATCTACTGGTCTGGATTCCTCTCTGTACAAGTTCTTTCAAACAGCTTGAATGCACAAGGCTTTACAGATAGAAGCGCTGAAACACAAGATAAAACAAATCTAAATTCCAAATCACTCCATGAAGAAAAATTGTAGAAAATAAAAAAAAAGAAGAAAAACCAAAAAACAAAACCAAAAAAATGAAAACAAAAAAAAAATTCCAACAAAAAACTGCAGCACTCCTCGGGGAAGGGACAGACTGCACGAGGAGGGACACAGAGGGGTGGAAGGCAAGCGATGGAGTCTCTGCCCAAAGCTTCTCCGTGCCGGCGGCTCAGGGGATGGAGTTCAAGAGATCCTTGAGGAAGCTGTCGGGATCGTTGATTTCTGACAAGAGTCCTTTGAACAGAAGAAAAGAGGGAAGAATCAGCCCCTGATTGTCTTGCCCCCACGAGGGATTTGTGCTGGGCCGTGTGTGAGCTCCTGACAGCTGCAGGGTTATTTTAAGGCTGGACATGAGGAGGGTGAACCCTGTTGGATGCAGCAGGAGGGACTGAAATGTGTCCATTAAATCCACATGGAACTGCTCTTGTGCAGCTCCAGGGACCCAGCTCTGCTCCCTGTGTGGGACAGCGAGAGACTGGCCTGGGGCACAGATCTTGAGGGAAGAAAGAGCAACTTCCCTGCAGGTTTTTGGCATCTCCTGACTCCTGGAGGCACCAAACTCCTTGGGGAGGAACCCTGGCTGCACCCGGCTGCTGCCTCTGGTGTCTGGTCACATCTGTTCACCAGCCTTCAACCACAGACCCCCAAACACCTCCCAGCTGTGCTACAGATGTTTAACAGAGCAGGGGGGACCTGCAGGATCAGCTGGGAGAGGTTTTCCTGCCTGGGGCTGCTCAGGTGTGTCCCAGCTGGTTTGGGACAGCTCAGGCCGTGGCTGGGCAGTGCTGGTGTCCCTCCTCTCCCCGTCCCATCCCCACAGGCTGCAGCAGTGGCAGGAATGCTGCTGTCTCCAGCCATGAGCTGCACAAGGCAGCCTATAAAAGGGCAAGCAAACACCCACCAGCCACATCCAAAAACTCGGAAAACGTTTCCACTGGCATGAATTCCTCCTGGAAGGTTTTCAGGGCCTTGTCTGCAGCCTCGTGTATTGGCATGTCGTTGTGTCGGATGAACTCGGCCAGAGAGAAGGACCAGCCTCCCTCTGTGTTACTGGTAGGCACCTTCTGACAGGGGACAAGGACACCAAATCAGGCCAAAAAATAATTATTTAATTAAAAAAAAAGAGTTACTGCAAATCCTGGTGCCTTCTCCCATTGCTCCTGGATTTCCATCCCTGCCTCTTGCAAACAACCACCAGAGGAAGAAATTCCCCAACTGCAACTTCAGGACCTTTTGTTACAGAATGAAACCAGGTCCCAGGCATTTTCTCACCCGGAGTACTGACCCCTCTTCGGAAGCTGCAGGTTTCTTTCTGTCCCTACCTCCTTCCTCACCCAACCACCTTCCTGGCACAGCCTGGAATGTCCTTCCTTCCATGAACAATAAACAGGAAAAATCAGCAAATACACAACACAGGAGTGCTGCCAGCTGGGAAAGTCTCTCAGTTCTTCAGATACTGAACTGCAAGGGGTACAATGAGCACAGGCAGCTTCCTGTGGCCTTTCTGCTTTTACAAGGTGCAGAAGAAAAAAGAAGGAAAAAATCCTTCCCTGTGAGGGTGGGGAGGCCCTGGCACAGGGTGCCCAGAGAAGCTGTGGCTGCCCCTGGATCCCTGGCAGTGTCCAAGGCCAGGTTGGACGGGGCTTGGAGCAGCCCGGGACAGTGGGAGGTGTCCCTGCGATGGCAGGGGTGGCACTGGGTGGGCTTTAAGGTCCCTTCCCACCCCAACCATCTTGGGATTCTGTGAAGTTTTATGTTTCCAAGGACCTTGGAGAAAGGGGCTTCAAAACTTTGCCTTCTGTTTCAAACTCATGTAGTTGCTCAGGTGAGAAAGCTGCTAGAGCTGAACGGGGGCTGCTGTAGAGGAATCCCAGTGCTCTCCTTACCTTGAACATGTTGTAAATGAGATCTACAAGTGCCCAGAAGAGCAGCCCCGAGCGGTACGTGGCGTATTCCTTCACGGCCTTATCTGCCAGTCTGGGAGAAGGAAACCAGGCTGGAGTTAATCCCTCTGTGAGGCTTTGATAACCCACCTGATGAACTGCATGAAAGCTGAACAGCCACAGAGCCCAGCAGGGACATGCAGGGAATGGCTCTGAGTGAGCCTGGCTGGGTGTTGCTGGCCATGAAACACACACTGGGCACCTGAGATTCCCTGTGCAGCAATTCCTGAGGCTGGGCAGTCCCTTTGCTCCAGCTGTGCTGTGTGGCCAGAGCAGGTTTGCCAGTGAAACCTCATTCCACAGGAAGGAAACGAGCACAGAGGGAAGTGGAGGGCTAAGAATGCAGAGGAAGGCAAGAGCAGAGTAGGAAAAACAATGTCCAGCCCTTGTTTGTGTGCCCACTGCTTGGAGAACAGCAGATTCCTGAAGGAATAACCAAACCCAGGTGTCACACACAGGAGGCATCAATGACAGGGAACAGCTTTGTGCTTCTAACTCATCAAAGCATTTCTGCAAGACTCTGAGGAAACACTGTCCTCAAAGAAATGGAGGAATTTCCATTTAATATCTCCTTGGTTATTCTCCTGCCAGGAAAAGACTTCTTCTGGAAATCCAGCACCTGGATTTAGAGCGTTAGGAATGCCCTAAAAGGTGCAGAGCTGTGCTGGGACAGCAGCTCCCCGAGTCTGCAGGATTAATCACAAACAGGTTCTGGCAAGGCGGAACCTCCTTCCAGCAGTTCTAAAGGGTTTGGAATTTTCTTGCCTGTGCTCCTCAGGTACATCTGCCCCATCACGTGCTGCTTCCTGCTCAACACTTCAGAGCTTTGGAAAAACAAAAAGCCCTTTTTTGTGCACTGAGGAGCAGCTCAGCTGCTGCTGCTGCAAGTCAGCAACACAACAGGGGGTCCCAACTGCAACCTGCCCCAGGCTGGGGCTTTTTGGGGGAAAAGTGAACATTTTGCTGCTCTTATTAAAGGCTCCATTTGTGTGTGTGCCCTGAAAACAGACATCCTAGTAGGTGGCAGCCTACTCGGGCAGCTCAGCTTAATTATTTAAAGGAAAACCAATTAGTAAAGGTGACTAAATTTCCACGGGATGAAGAGCAACTTAGAGCGAGGCTAATTCTGGCCTCCCAAATACTGCAAGCCAGACTTTTCTTTTCATGTGAATGGGTTTGATCTAATTGGAGTCTGCTCCTTTAATTGAAAACTAAAAGGCCCTTGTGGGTTAGGGCTGTAGTTACCTTCTGGAGCTGCTGTGTTTCATTCCTGGGAGCTGGACAGGGACTGCCAGCAGAACGCCAGACACGGACACTGGGGAAGCCTCGCTTCCCGCAGGAGGATTTTAGAAAGGTCACAGTGAAGAGCAAAGGGAAAAAAAATCAAAAGGATCTTTTCCTCCCAAACTCCAGATGAAAGCTACACTGAAAAACATCTGTAGGGTTTTTTAGCCAGAATTCTTGGTTCAGTAGCAATGAACACTCAAATCAGTTCTTCGGGATCTGTAAATTACATTTACAAAAACAGAACAAACCCAGAAGTCGGATCCATTCTGGTAATTTCATCTTTGGGTTTAAATGGGAAGCGTTTCCAAAACAAAGGAGGTGCTGAGCATCTCCCCCCCGGTACCTGTGGTCCCATCACTTCTGGCAGAGCCAGAAGCCCTTTTTGGCTCGATTCTCCCCAAATCTGTCTGACACTGACTGGCCCAGCTGAGGAGCTGGATGGGCACCTCCCCATGGGACAGGACAGGGAATGTGTGGGATTTGCTGCCTTGGAAGGAGGGAATGCAGAGCCTTGCTGCACCTTCCCAGGATTTACAGGATGTTTCAGATCTCGAGCAGATCCTCAGCTGCTCTGAGATGCACTGGGGGCTCCTGCAGTGGCTCCTGTCCCTTTCTGGGATGCACAGGTAGCAGCGGGTCCTTGAGTGTCCCCAGCCTTCGCCCTGCTGCTCTCGGAACGGAGCTGCTCCCAGACAACACCCTGCCCGTGGAATGCTAATTTTAATCCTTTGCATGCAGACATCGCCCTGGTGTCACAGCTGGTGCCTTCCTCTCTGCCTCAGCCTACAAATTCCAGATATTGGCACTTATCTGCAGAGCGCTTCACCATCCATCGCCCTCTTCCTGATTTTCCACAAGAATAAATAAGCACAGCCCTTGGAAATCAGAATTGCCATATTGCTATTTCTGAGAGGCTTTATCAGAGGGAGGCTTTGTGCTCCCTTAGTCTGCAGAGATTAAAGAAAGCCCTTGAATAAACCTTGACATAATTCCCGAGCACTATTTCTGAGTGTGTTCCCCTGAAATTCCAGAGATTGGATGCTTTAGCTGGAAGTTCCTGGCTCTGCCTGTTCCAATACAGAACCATTTAGGGAGGGTTTAAAAAGCAGCAAACCCACCCCCTGCTTTGCTCTGCCAGCCCACAGGAAGAGCTGCACACCCCTGGGCCTCCAGGACATCTCCTGGATCTGCTGGACCCCCTTCCCCAGGATTCAGACAGGGAGCTGGAAATAGGAAACAGGAGCCAGGGGGAGCTCGAAAGCAGCACAGAGATCAATACAGGAGCCCCTTTCAGAGCTCTCTCCTTTTTCCAAGAGCACTGGTTCATGCTGGGTTTGTGCAACTACAATGTAATGACTTTATCAAACACCTAATTAATGTCATCAGCATAAGAATGCCCTTTAAGGCGACTTAGAATAATAAAGAATTGATTCCTAATTATGACAGCTATTTCAAATCATCCTTTCAGAAACTGGAATTCCCTTTCCCTCTCTGGAAATATTGTGCCTTTGTCAAGCAGGCACAGCCACTTATTCTTGTGCTTCAAGTGCCTGACAGCTGCTATTGATTTTTTTCTTTTTAAAAAGCAATGGCATTTGATTTCTATTTCTATTTTCTATTTGAGGGAGGCTGGAGCGCTGATCAAAAGGGCCCAGAATGAGCTTCTTTAGAGAGGCAAACAGGGAGTGAGGCACAGCTCGGAGACAGCTCATGGCTGGAGCTGCTGCAGGGCTGAGCTGGGGGAGGGAAGAAGGAAAAGCATCGTTTCCATTGATCAGCTCATTGATCTGCTCCGAGGAACACCCAGAACTGAGTGCTCCTGCTCACACCAGCCCTGGGCTGCAGCTGCAGCTGCTCAGGGCCAGGCTGGACGGGGCTTGCAGCAACCTGGGCTGTGGGAGGTGGCACTGGGGGGGCTTTAGGGTCCCTCCCAACCCAACCCAACCCAACCCAACCCAACCCAACCCAACCCAACCCAACCCAACCCAATCCAATCCAACCCAACCCAGGCTGGGACTCTGCAGCTCTGCAGCACTGAGTGCAAAGGTTACTCAGAGGGGTTAACACTCGGTGTAAACTACACATGCTCCCCGTAAGCTGCGGTGGCTCTGTGACAGTGACACGAGCGGGTGTGACAGTGACACGAGTGGCTCTGTGACAGTGACATGAGCGGGTGTGACAGTGACACGAGTGGCTCTGTGACAGTGACACAAGTGGCTCTGTGACGGTGACACGAGTGGGTGTGACAGTGACACGAGTGGCTCTGTGACAGTGACACGAGTGGCTCTGTGACGGTGACACGAGCGGGTGTGACAGTGACACGAGTGGCTGTGATGGTGACACAAGTGGGTGTGACAGTGACACGAGTGGCTCTGTGACGGTGACACGAGCTCTGTGACTGTGCCAGTGACCCGTGGGGCTCTGTGCCCAGCCAGGGCAGGGGACTGACCTGCTGGCTCCTCCCGGGGACACCACGCGCGCGTGGGAGGTGACGAGGAGGCGCCGGAGGATGTCCCCGCGGATGGCCCTCCACCTCTCCGGGGGACAGATGTGCAGGGCCAGCACGGTGTAGTAGTGGGGCCCGTCCACCTCGAAGGCGCTCTCCACCCACTTCTCCCGGGGCTGCTCCAGGAAGCTCTGCAGGTTCTTCTCCTCCCGCGAGGTCGCCCGGGTTCTGCAACATAAAGAAAGCCTCAGGGGCTGCTCCGGCCCCGGTGGGCTCAGCTGCTGCCCACACCCTCTGCACAGGGAACCAGCTGGGCACCACCAGCTTCCCCCTAATTCATCCCCTGGCTGAGGATTTGCTCCCAGGGGGCACCACCAGCTTCCCCCTAATTCATCCTCGGCTGAGGACCTGCTCCCAGTGAAGCACACAAGCCCAGCAAACACATTTTCCTTGGAGCTGTGGGTGGCACTAGAAAGGTTTGCCAGGCAGCTGCCATTGCTCCAATGGAAGACAACACCACTGTTAGAGGTCTTTTTCCCTTTTTTTGAGAAAAAAATGGAGCCAGGCCAGGCACTGGAGTGGAACCATCTCCCCTGGGACACTGCACAGCGACTGCAGCTCCTGCAGCCACACCTGGATCCATTCACACAATTCCTCTACTGCAAAAGCAACCCCTGGGAAGATACAGGCCACACTCAAACCCCAAAGACACTGCACTTACTGCAAGCTTATATCAAAATAATTTTATAATTTTCCTCCTTTCCACCAGAGCTCCAGTGTCCCAGGAGTCCTGACACCCCAGAACTGACCGTGCAACCCGCATGTCACAGGAGACTTTGGGAAGTTGCATCACACTTTACCACATCTGCAGCTCTGCTGCACCAGGAAGAGGCTGCCAGCCAGGTCAGACCCTTGATTTTTAAGTGAGATAAACTCTCCCTGTCAGGCATCAAGCAGCATCCCAGCAGATAAAGCTGTCAGGGTTGTGCGACCTTTTCATCTGCTGGAAGATGCAGCTGGGAGCCAAGTAGCAGCTCTTTGTTTTCTCCATTTAATATTAAAAATTCTGTCTGGGAAGTACAGAAGGCCTTTTTCCATGTCTGCCCAGTGGGTTCTGGGCTCTGTGGTGCCAACAGCAGCCTAACAAGATGAAACAAATTGTTCCATTTATTTGTCTCCCAAAGGCCTGGGAAAACAATAGCACAGGGATCTGGAGATAGATACTAAAAACAAAAGACAAATTGTATTACAGCCAAAACCTTGATTAGTGCCAGGCAGGAAAGTGAGAGGGATTTCACTGCACTGCATTTGGAGTGACCTTGGTGTGTATTTTAATATTTATACCCTCATCTAATTAGTATTACTTACTGATATCTAACTACTCAAATAGAGGATAAATACGGACATCCCATTTTTGCAGGATCAGAATGAGCTCGTGCATTCCAGAGCATCTGGGTGCCTGTGGATGTGGCCACGTAGCCTCAGTGTAGTGCCAAAGCACTGCTGTTTATTGGTAAAAAATAATAATGATAGCCCCAAAAAATAATTAAAAATATCAGGAAATCTGATGGACCTGAACCCTCCTCCAGGAGAGTTCCAGGATGTCAAATCTGGAAACAAAACCGTGTTATTTGAACACTGAATAAAATGATATGAGGGTTAAGTTTTCAACTAACAATTACTTCATCGCAGTGTCTCTTCTGCCTGCTCAGGAGAAAATTAAGCTGGCAGAGTTTCTTTAATGTAATAACCCTGTTGCTCACCCCAGAGGTAATAATTACATCTAGAATGGAAAGAGAAGCTAATTCCCAATTGCTTTTGCTCAATAGGCTCCCTGTTATCCGGCATGTCCAGGCTTCGCTCCCAACAATGTAAATCCTTAACAACCTACTTAAGATGTGCAACCCCGTCCCTCCTAAAACTTTGTGTGATTTCCCATCTTTCCTGCCCCGTGCACAAAGCAGAGCCCAGACCGCGGCGCTCAGAGCTGAGGGAGGGCAGGGTGAGGGAGGCACTGACGTGTTGAGCACGTAGAGCACGGTGTGGATGATGTAGGGGATGAGGTGGATGTTGCTCTCCCGGCCGCCTCCCCCGGTGTCGATGCTGAACGATTGCTCCATGGCGAAGCGCAGGAACAGCAGTTTGATGTCGTGCACGTTGAGCTGGTACGTGGGCTCCCTCTGCCCCGTGCACTCCTGGAGGTACGTGTTGTGTCTGCAAAAGAGCGGGGAAACCTTCAGCCAGCTCCTCCTCGCACAGCGCAGCCCAGAGCCCGAGCAAGGATGGCACGGAGGAGCGTTAGAGAATGAACAGGCTGCACAAAGACAGTCCCTGCTACCTTGGATTAACCTCCCCAAAGGGAGGCCTCGGCTCACTCTGGCAAATCCAATTCCATCTGCAGATATCTGTCCACTCATCAATACTGTTTTCCTATGTCCAGGACCTGGGATACAGCTCCCTGGCTGAAATGCTTCCAGGAGGTTACCACTCCTGATCCCACAGAATCCCAGACTGGGATCGGGAGGGACATTAAAGATTATCCAGTGTCACCCCCTGCCATGGACAGGGACACCTTTCACTATCCCAGGCTGCTCCAAGCCCCGTCCAACCTGGCCTTGGACACTTCCATAACTTCTCTGGGCAGTCTGTGCCATGCACACCCCTTCACAGGGAAGACTTTCTTGCCAATATCTAATCTACACCTACAGGTGTAGAACCTGTCAGGTTCAAAACTTCTAATGTGACATTACAAACCCAGCACGAGATGGACCAGAATCCTGCCAAGAGCATCTCCATCTGCTCCAGGTAGGTGCTCAAATACCTCACTCACATCCCAGAGAAGTCTGGAAATCTACCCCAGGGAATCCACTGGCATCAGAAGGTTTCTTTTGTACAGCAGGGGCTCACTGGACCACAAATGAATCAACACTGCATCTTCAGCAGTGAGTGGGGGCCAAGGAGGCACCGAAATGATTTACACGAAGCCAAGGAGCAAACAGACACCTGTGTTTTCTAGGAGATTCACTCCTGATGGTAGAACCTGAAATGGCTCGGTTTTACCAAGATTCAGCTGCACCACCTCTGACGCCAAGACTTCAGAGGAGTGTGTGGCAAGGCTCTGACTCACCCAGATGCAACGAGCTGGGGAAGAACCTCTCTGTACTCACCGTGCCAAGCACGTGGCAAAAGCAGACTCTGGCACGTGGGGCCCCCACACGGGCAGGAGCCCGTTGCACTTGGTGTTGGCATTTTGCAGGGCTGCGCTCTCCCACTCTTCACGGCCCCGAGCGAGTCTGCATGGAGAAACGGAGCACGCCAGGCAAGTCAGGAGGATGCAAGCTTTTGTCTAAGGAAACATCCCCAAAATGACAATCCCACAGCTTCTCTCGATGCTGGCCTTGGCAGAGTCCAGGCCTGGACTCTGCCAAGGCCAGCATCGAGAGAAGCTGTGGAAGCAGACCCTGACAGAGAAGGGAAGAATATTAAAGCAGACCCTGACAGAGAAGTGGCTGCAAAGTGACCAACAACCAAGCCCACCCATCCCGAGTTCCACGGTGAGTGCTGTGATCCCAAAGCACCCTGAAAGGCCTTCAGCCCCAGGCTGTGGGCACCACGTACCTCACAGCTGCCAGGTGGCAGTCGTAGTGCACGATGTTGAAGTGAGACACTGTGCTGTAGCCCTGCTGCTTGCGGGGCTTGTTCTCGAACTCCTCGAGCGCCACGCGCTTGGTGAAAGTGTAAATCCCCAGCACCTTGGTGGGCTGCAAGGACACACAGCTGGCTTAGAAACCACTCAGCTCTGCAACAGGGCACATTTCCTGCTCTTTCCACAGCACACTGAATTGAACCTCTCCCAGTCCCAACCTCAAGCTTAAAACTGATCCTGTGTTTTTCCAGCTTTCACTGAAAACACACTTCCACTTCCCAGCCACCTCTGGAATTACTGATCTCAAGAACCAACCCTGAGACTTCCTGATCTTCCAGTGCCAACACTTTGTGCAGCCAGACACTGGCAAGTCCCCTTAGGAGGTGACAGGGCTCTGAAAATGCACCTCCCTTCACCTGGAACTTGAATCTCCCTTCACCTGGAACTTCTATTACCTGAAACCTGAATCTCCCTTTACCTGAAACTTGAATCTTCCATCCACCATGACCTGGAACTCCTAGCTCCTATGACCTGCAACTCTTAGCTCCCATTACCTGGAACTTGTATCCCTCCCGGCAGATGCAGCAGGTCAGTCCTGGCTCCTCTATCAGCTCCTCCATCTGTTTGAGCAGCGCAGTCTTGGTCACCACCTGGCCCTTCTCATTTGTCTGGAGGAGAGAAAAGCTCGAGCAGGTTAAACAGAATGACAAACCACACCAGCCCCACCACTGGCACTGGAATGCCCATCCCATTTCCCAGCAGCCGTGTTCCTTCTCCGGCAGCGCCAGGCAAGCTGGGGGCTGGAGCTCTGCAATACCCATCAATAAATCATTTTACACACTTCCTGCTGAGGCACTTTGAGCAGGGCAGGAAGAAAAGCCCCGGAATGACCCAGCCATTACCGTCATGCCCAGGGTGCCCAGGGCCTTCTGCCTCATGGCCATGGCCATCCTCTTCTTCTCGGCGCGTGTCTCCTTCCGCGCGGCGTCGATCTTCTTGTTCACCTCGGGGTGCTCCCTCAGTGCCTCCAGGAGGTTCTCTGCCAACGTCCCAATCCCTTCGTCACTCGACACCTGCTCCAGTTTGTGCAGGTTGGTGATGGAGTCTGTTCCTATTAGCACCTGGCAGGGATGGGAGCGCAGCACTGGTCAGGAACAGGGGCCTCGGGACAGGGACTGTCCCCTCTAATCCCATGGGGACGGCAGCACTGAGCTGCAACGAGTGTCTTCCTCCCTTTTTTAATGCCCCTGGGCCCTAAAACTGTGCGTAAAAAAAGAGGGAAAATTTGCCTCTCCACTGGCCATTACCAAGAGCTCAGATGGGGATGTTGGATAAAACATTTATTTTGTGGTAAGACACTGTATTGATGCCTTCAAACACCAACAATCACGCCCTGAGGAGCTTATCAATAATTACCTTCTCCTCACATTGGTGTGTCAGTCTCACACCACACAGCAGGAGGAAATACTGAAGTCAGAATCTCTGACTTTTCCAGATGATGCCTGAAGCTGCCCAGCAGAGGCTCAAGGCATCAAGACAAAGACACGAAGTCACGTTCCCAATCTTGTCATGTGACACACAAAACCCAGAGGATGCTCTGCAAAGGCAGAACTTGCCCAGGGAACACCTGAACAGCTTCCACAGCTAAGCCTACTTTGAGATTCCCAACAGGCTTTCACATTCTTATAACAGGTAAGCTCAGGAGAACTGGATTTCCTCTCTGCTTTATCCCCCTAAGAAAACTCCCTTCAGACTAGAACCAACATCTTCTGGCAGAGAAAAGCTGTGAGCAAAACTGTTCCAACTGTAGTGAGGATGACAAAACCCAACAGAAATCAGTGTGGAACCAACTCTTAGAGGAATTAACCCTCAGCTCCAGCCCCAAAGCAGAGTGACAGCGCAGGCACGTCCCCCGTGCCTCCCGGGCAGTCTCCTCACCTGTGTTGCAGGGTGCTGCGTCGCAAGGCCTCGCAGCAGGCGCAGGATAAAAGGAAGTGCAGGTCGAGATAAGAACTTCTTCCATATGTCTGCATCCAAACTGCACGGAAAACCAGAGGCAGTAGCTGAGGGGCAGTGTCCCAGCCAGCAGCACGGCTCCAGGCTGCAGGGAGGACTCCCTCCCTCCCTCCCCCGTGTCCCTCGTCAGCTAATTAATGAAGGGACAGCCACACTCCCACTTCCATGCTGTGCACAGCCACGGTGCCAACTCTTAGCCTGGGGATTTATGCCCATGAGTTGGCCACCAACAGCAAAAACTCTGTTGCTGTGCAACAGGAGGGAACAGGCAGGAAACACGAGGATTGGGATATCCAAGGAATCAGCTTGAATGGGTATCAAATGGGAGGATTTCAGGCTTTTTAGCTCATCCCTGTATGTGCACTGCCTCACCACACCTCTGCATCACAGATCTGAATGCTCCTGAATGTGCACTTGTTCATGGATTTCTTGGGAGATTGTGGTGATGGAATGAGGAGGATGTCCAGGACACTCACACACATTAACCACACACATGAAATAGTGACTCTTACTTCTTTGCACTGGGAATGTGCTTTTTCATGTAATCCAGGGCATTCTGTGTGATTCCCTTCTGCAGGATGAGATCTTTCAGCTGATGGCCGTTGCTGTTGTTCTTTATTCCTGCTGCTATTTTACAGAAGCAGTCTAAGAAAACTTTATCATCTCCACTGTGCTCCTCATCATACCTGAACAAAGAGAAGAAATGGTAACTCTGCCTGTGATTCTCATTTACAGTATCACTGCATCATGTACCTGTCCCAGCTCAGAGACTCAGACAAGCTACTCAGGCCCCTGTCACCTCACAATTCTCTCTGAAGACCTTTTTCCTGAGATAGAGCCCACATATTTCTTTCAAAAATGGCTTAGAAGTGGAAGAGGAAATGAAGCTGAAGCCTGGCATTACACTGGAGTAAGCATCAGCGAGGAAACAAAGGCAGAGACATGTCAGTACAGCTGATTTCAGGTTTTAGCTGTGATGCCATGATGATTTTTGCCTTTTCTTTTATACCCCTGTTATACCTTTTTACAGCTTCTGTATTCTTAGTGCTTTAGCCTACATTCTTGGACTTGTTTGTTAAGCCAGGAGACTCAACATTTTAGAGGTTTCATAGTTAGGGATCAGTGTGCCCCAGACCCAAGGTCCTCTCCAGAACACATTTTGTAAACTAAGATAGAACCATCCAGGGGAAGGTTCCTTGGGGAGGGGCGCACACTTGAGCCTCTCATTGGGGAATTTATGATAGAAATGCTAATTAGTAACACCTATAATGTTAGACCAGATCTATCGTGGGTGGGCATTGCGGTGTGCATTGGGGTGCATTCGACCTGGACATGGTGCACCTAAGGATCCTTAAAATAAATACCAAGGTAAAATCCCTTTTTCCCTTCTAACCGTGTTTGACTCTTGATTTTAAGACCAGGAGAAGGCATCAGCTGAACTGTGCCAACGTACTTATCGAAGTTACAGTAGGGCTTGAACCGATCCACCAGGATCTGCATCTTCTCCATCTCCCCGAAGGACAGGTAGGGGATGATGCGCAGCAGCCCCTGCAGCACGCTCAGGTTGGAGCGCACGAAGGTGCTGTTGATCTGGTCCAGCAGCATCACCAGCTGGTCCTTGTCCCCCGTGAGGAGCAGGTTGCCCTGGGAAGGAAGAAGAGCAGGATTTCCATTCAGGAATAAATCTACAAGAAAATCCTCACTCTGGTAGAGCTGGTGGATTACTCCAGTTGTGAAGGGGTAGGCCCTGATAAAAATAAAACCCAGCCTCGTTCCCCAAGGTCTTGTGGGATGGTATCGATGCCTTAGGTTTTAACTTTTATATTTTTCAAATCCTGCACTGCCTGGTGTGTCACTCTGAAGTTTCGTGTGGCCTGGTAGCTGCTGCTCTCTCATGCTGGTCAGACATAACAAAGCCTCTCTAGGTTTGCTCTCCAAGGACACCAGGCCCCAAAATGTGTAAACTAAAGCCTTGAGGGGGGGCAAACTTGGGGTAATTACATCATTAACTGAAGTTATAATTAGAGAATTAACCCTGATATGCAAATGGATCAAACTTATAAAAGTGTGAAGGACCCGTGACCCAGGGTCCATCTTGGGTGTAGCCTTCGGCCCTTCAAATAAATACCTCCTTTTACTCCCTTTTTTCTGTCTAGCCTCTGCTTTCAGGTGGCCACCTCAAGGCATCAGTATCAACTCCTCCAGCTGACAGCTGGCTTATTCCGCCTACTGTTAAAGCATTTTCCAGGCAAAAGTCTAATAATTCCAACCCAAAGCACACCAGATTCCTGTCCACCCACAGCTTCAAAAGATGAGAAACTCTTCTTGTTCTCAGTCTGGTTGAGATTCAGTTTTATTCTCAATTAGCTGGAAAATCAATCATGTTTTCAACACATACAAAAACACTCCAAAAAACAAGGCCAAGCTGTGTCTTTTCTTGTCTCTCCCTGGCCTGTGGCCCAAAGCAGGAAGGAAAGGATCCAAGCAGTGCCTAACAACCCTCACCCAAGCGTGCAAGACTCATCCTAACGAAGCCTCGCAGTGCTTTTGGTTCAGGGCCCTCCTCAAGCCCTTCCAGAAGTGTAATAAGGGTCAGACTCCATCAGCACCCCCCTGCAGCTCCTGGAGCTCAGCATCCCCCTGAGCAGGGATGTGCAAGCCTTGAACCCCAGGCCACGAGCCCCGGGCACTCACCTTGTCCTCGCTCAGAGGCTCCGCATTGGATTCATCCAGAATGATCTCCATGATGCTGAGCACCTGCTCGGCCACAGCTGCTCCCCCGCTGTCCTTGCTCTCCTGCTCAGCCACCAGAGCCTGCAAGAGATGGGAGCACTCAGGGGAGCACCAGCAGTCACTGGTTTGAGGTGGGAGCAGGCACTGAACACCAGCAGTCACTGGTTTGAGGTGGGGAGAGGCACTGAACACCAGCAGTCACTGGTTTGAGGTGGGAAGAGGCACTGGAACACCAGCAGTCACTGGTTTGAGGTGGGAAGAGGCACTGGAACACCAGCAGTCACTGGTTTGAGGTGGGAAGAGGCCCTGGAACACCAGCAGTCACTGGTTTGAGGTGGGAGCAGGCAGGGAAACACCAGCAGTCACTGGTTTGAGGTGGGAGCAGGCAGAGAAACACCAGCAGTCACTGGTTTGAGGTGGGAAGAGGCCCTGGAACACCAGCAGTCACTGGTTTGAGGTGGGAGCAGGCACTGAATACCAGCAGTCACTGGTCTGAGGTGGGAGCAGGCACTGGAACACCAGCAGTCACTGGTTTGAGGTGGGAAGAGGCCCTGGAACACCAGCAGTCACTGGTTTGAGGTGGGAAGAGGCACTGGAACACCAGCAGTCACTGGTCTAAGGTGGGAGCAGGCACTGGAACACCAGCAGTCACTGGTTTGAGGTGGGAAGAGGCCCTGGAACACCAGCAGTCACTGGTTTGAGGTGGGAAGAGGCACTGGAACACCAGCAGTCACTGGTTTGAGGTGGGAGCAGGCAGAGAAACACCAGCAGTCACTGGTTTGAGGTGGGAAGAGGCCCTGGAACACCAGCAGTCACTGGTTTAAGGTGGGAGCAGGCAGGGAAACACCAGCAGTCACTGGTTTGAGGTGGGAGCAGGCACTGAACACCAGCAGTCACTGGTTTGAGGTGGGAGCAGGCACTGAACACCAGCAGTCACTGGTTTGAGGTGGGAAGAGGCCCTGGAACACCAGCAGTCACTGGTTTGAGGTGAGAAGAGGCCCTGGAACACCAGCAGTCACTGGTTTGAGGTGGGAGCAGGCACTGAACACCAGCAGTCACTGGTTTGAGGTGGGAAGAGGCACTGGAACACCAGCAGTCACTGGTTTGAGGTGGGAAGAGGCACTGGAACACCAGCAGTCACTGGTTTGAGGTGGGAAGAGGCACTGGAACACCAGCAGTCACTGGTCTAAGGTGGGAGCAGGCACTGGAACACCAGCAGTCACTGGTTTGAGGTGGGAGCAGGCACTGGAACACCAGCAGTCACTGGTTTGAGGTGGGAAGAGGCCCTGGAACACCAGCAGGAACTGGTTTAAGGTGGGAGCAGTCAGGGGAACACCAGCAGGAACTGGTTTAGGGTGGGAAGAGGCACTGCAACACCAGCAGTCACTGGTTTGAGGTGGGAAGAGGCCCTGGAACACCAGCAGTCACTGGTTTGAGGTGGGAAGGGCACTGGAACCCCAGCTGTTTAACTGCCCCCCACACTTGCACCCACAACAGGTAAGGAATGTCCAAGGGATCATTTGCAGTGCCAGCACAGCAACATTTCCCATCTCTCGTAGCTGCCACAAGGCAGCAGGGCAGCCAGAAGTAGCTTAAATTCATTGGAATCCATGGAAAAAACACTTCTGGAAGTCCAGGTTGTCCTTACCAAGTTAAGAGTCCCCAGCATGACATTCAGAGTGTTCATCTCTGGCTTGACCAGCTGCTGCCGGTTTATTTTCACCTTCACACAGTAACTGAAGAGTTTGAGCAGCACCTACAAAAAACACAGGCAAGGGATTCTCTGTGGCACCTGCACAATGAGGGGGGGATTTTGCTGAAACTAAAGTAGTAGTTTAATACAATAATACACCTGATCTCCAGACTTCTGGGGTACAGTACAGCCCAGATTTTTACATCTAGATAGACATCTTAGCGCAGCTTTGGTTTTCAGGTAAGGCCAAGGCAGAAAACACTAGAGAGGGACAGGATTTAATCTTATCAACTCCTCAGCTTCTAAACACTTCAAGCTCTGTAAGGAATTGTTAACCAAGAGGAATGGGAGAGGGAAAGAACTGCTCCAGCTCAAAGGAGATTGTCTAAACCTCACGGATGTCTGTGGCATTTTCCACCCTGCAACTCCTGACCCCAGAGCCAAAGGGAGACTCACTGTTAAGAGGTGCCGGCCCTGCTTGAAGTCCTTGATCCCAGTCAGTCTGTTGAGCATGCACTCCAGGCCTCCACACGGGGCCATCACCCCTGCCATCTTATACACTTCTTCCTCATCCTCCTCCTCATCTGCAGGACAGACACGGGTGGTGAGCACAGGAGCAGCCACAGGGACGCGCTCGTGCAGTGGAAGCAGAAACAGGGAGTAGAGCAGCACACATTTACCAGCAGTTCAAGTCACTTCAGTTGTATTGATTAGAAAAGAATTAAGAGCAGGAAGATGAAGAAGGGCTGGGCAGAACGGTCCCCGTGCCATGCAAGCGCTCACATTTGAAGCACAGCTTTAAAGCGCTGTTAAAATCCTCCTTCACTCGAGGTGAAGCAGGTAAATGCAGCAAAAGCAACATCAATCAACTTTAAGCTCACTGCTGTGAGGATAATAATGTCATTGCTCTGCAGCAAACCTCAGATTTCAAATCTAATCCCAGCTTTCAGCAGACAAATGCATTACCAGTGGTGGAATCGAGGGACTCGATGAATTCCTCCGTTGCATCTCCCAGTAACCCCCGCATGCGGTAAATGATCCTCATGGGCTCCCCCTGCAAGAGCAGAGCTTTTCATTAATTGTATCTCTGGGCACTTGTACACAAGCCTGGTTCTGGTTCCAGGGTGTGCACACACTCCAGCCCCAGCTCTCCCTCGTGCTGTTTCACCCGAGGATGGTGAGACATGGAAATCTTTCACTCCCTCATTCTCCCCTTCCTGAGACGAATTAAAAACAACAGTAGAGCCACCTGCAAAAACATCAACAACTCATCCCTAGGTCCGTCCAGCTTTTCTTGGCATTGCCAATTAATTGACAGACTGGTAATGAACAGTCTCTTCCTCCTAACGTCTCCTCCAGGTTTCCTTTAGCACCAGTGAAAGGTTTAGCCAAGGAAAACGGGCTCATGTGCAGAGAACACCTGCTTCCCATGGCAACCTTTCCTCAGACAGTATGGCACAGCCTACCTGGGAAATACAGGGACCAGGCACAGCCCAGGAAATGAAGCAGGACAGGCTAATTAGATGAATGCTTTCAAACAGATAAAATCTGCAGCGATGGCAAATGGAAGAGGAGTAAAAGGCAACTTAATGAGCTTTCAGTAAGACAGTACAGCACTGAAATGATACAGCCAAAAAAGCTGTGCTTTTACCCTGAGAAAGGGACAGTTTTCCAGATGCATTTCCAGCTGGAAATACTGACAGCATATCACAAAACTTTCCATTTTTAATCCATAGGTCTGAATAAAAAGCAGAAAAGAAAAATCCCAGATTTGGGAGCAGGAGACCTTGCAAGAGAAAACCTGTCAGGGATCGCGCTAAGCCTAATGTGGAATAAGCAGTGCTTAATGTCACAGCAAATACATAAGCACAGGGAAAGCCCCGGGGGGAAGATCTGCTCAAAGGCCACGCTGGCGACCAGCAATTAACACCACAGGGGCCCTGGTAAAACGGCAGATGAACAAAAAAAGCCACTGAGAGACAAGGGAAACAAAAAGGGGCCTGAGGTTGCGTTTCTTGTGCGCCTGTCGCTCCCAGGGAACGGGAGCTGCGGCTCCAGGAGGTGCTCACAAAGGAAGACAGATGAAAGCTGTTCATCCACAGGAATGCTGAGCAAACTCTGCCTTTCACCATCAGAGCTGCTTCCCGGGAGAGCTGCACGTCAACTCCAGCCCGGCATCCCACGGGAACAGCTCCTCGCTGCTCCCAGGGGCAGCACGGGGATCATTTCCACCAGAGACTGGATCAGAATTCAAATCAGAACTCACAGATCAACCCCAGCACCTCACTTCCCTTTCCAGGTTGGTACCTTGCTAAAAAATTATCACTGTTACAAGGTTTGGGCTTGATTTTGCAGAACTGAAGGCTTTGTTACTGAAATAAAGCATTAATGAGACCCATTTTATCTTCATTCACTGCTAACTGGCACTTTGTTTGAATTCTTCTCACAAATGGTTTCAGGAAATGGAGGTTTCAAAGGTGATTTGAGGCCAGGAGGAAATGATGAATGACCAAGAAATGTTGGGCAAATCAGTCTTATTTTATGATCTCAAGTGCCTCTAAAAACATATTTGTAGTGGGCAAGATTGAGCCTGATGGCCTCAGTGGGAGTTTATTTGAGTGGCTACGAGGAAAGAAGGGAAGAGCTTGGTTTGGACCACATCCACCTCCGGAACAAGCTCAGCGTGACGGGGGGGACTGGACCCTTAAGACTGTTGGGTCCATTTCTTCATGTGAAAAACACTCAACAAATACTATGAAAAGCAAACTGGGAGGATGAATCTGCCAAGTGCCTGAGATGCTGACGAAAAACACGAGAGCAGAAGTGCAAATATGGAGAACCATTGGGTGTTCTGTGCATAAATAGCTTGGGTTCATCCCCGAAGCACAGACTGATGAGCAATCTGGTGTCCCTGTGTGCACACACACATTAAACTGTCATGTGCAGATGGAGTGTGAAATGTGCTTTGAAAGGCAGCCACAGCGCTCAGCTCTCCCCAAGGGAACACAGGGAGTTTGTTCCTCAGGAAGAGTCACACGTGACACAGGACACAGCTCACCTGAGGCAGCGCTCTGCAATCACTCACGTTGCAGGGCTGTGCACAATCTGTCCTAACAGAGCACCAAAAGGTGCTGAGCAGTTACACCCAATAAATTACATGCCAGGAAATAAATCCTGACTCGTGTGATTTTGATTTTTCCCGTTTTTTTTTTTGTTGGTGTGAAGGACAGCTGCTCTGTGCTGTTAACAAGTACAAAGGTAACACACACCTCGTTTGTGGGACACCACACCTTCTTGTAGACCTCAGCCACAGGCAGATCTAGACTGATGATCTTGTTGTTCACCAGAAGCTGAAAGAGAGAGAAGAACAAGTCAAGAACAAGCTCAGGTTGTTGCATCACCACCCCACAACCACCAGCTGCCCAAAACCAGCATCCCACAGGTCTGTGCAAGAAATCCTCACCTCAAGAAATTCTCACCTCCATTCCACTGTCGTCCTCCAGCAGAGCCACCAGGTCACAGTCCTGACAGATCTTGTTCTTGATGTCCCTCATGAGAGGCCCGATGCCGGGCTCGTTACTGCTGTAGGGGTTCCCTGGCATCCTGCCCTGCAGGAAGTCTTCCTGCTGGGGATCTTTCTCCAGAGTGACAAAGAACTCGGTGACTTCATTCTCTTCCTAAAGAGCAGCAGCAGAGACAGAGTGAGTTAGTTTTTCCCTAACCACGCTCCCATTCCTGCATTTTTATGGCAGGATGTCCCTAAACCTTCACTCCTTTCCCCACTGGTGCATCTGCTCTGCATGCCACACTCAGAGGATCTCCAGGATCATTCAGTAACCAAATTCCTTAGGGAACTTGAACAGTGACCTCCCAAACGGGATACACTGGGACACAAAGGGATACACTGGGACACAATGGGATACACTGGGACACAAAGGGATACAGATCTGCACTGGCTAATGGCAAACCATGACTGCAGACACTGCTGTTCCTGGGGAAAAGGAACCAGATCTAGGATTGCCAGATGGCTGGTGGTGATTGTCCCCCTCTATCATGAGACCCCACGTGGAGCACTGCACACAGTTCTGTGCCCCCTCAACAAAAAAAGGACATGGAACTGTTGGCGCAAGTGCAGAGGAGGCCACGGAGCTGCTCAGGGGACTGGAGCACCTCCGCTATGGAGCCAGGCTGGGAGAGTTGGGAATGTTCAGCCTGGAGAAGAGGAGGTTGTGTGGAGGCCTCAGAGCACCTTCCAGGGGCTGAAGGGGCTCCAGGGAAGCCAGAGAGGGACTGTTCATCAGGAACTGGAGTGACAGGACAAGGGGGATGGGTTTAAGCTGGAAGAGGGGAAAGTTAGGTCAGATATTGGGAAGAAATTCCTCCCTGTGAGGGTGAGGCCCTGGCACAGGGTGTCCAGAGCAGCTGTGGCTGCCTCATCCCTGGAAGTGTCCAAGGCCAGGCTTGACAGGGGTCGGAGCACCCTGGGATCGTGGAAGGTGTCCCTGCCATGGCAGAGGGTGGAACTGGACAATCTTTAAGTCCCTTCCCAAAGCATTCCCTGGCTCTGTTGAGGCAGTGTGACCCTCCAGGTGCTGCAGCCCTTGCCTCACTCACAGGGTAGATGATGCTGCAGAGCCTCTCGAAGATGAACACTGGGGTGCGGTAGTCGTCGAGGCTGTAGCGCTTGGCGGTCTCTATGCACACTGCCATGAACGCCTTGGTCTCAGACTCTGTGCCTGCCAACAAAAGGGAGCATTAAAATGGACACTGGAGTCAATTTTATAGATTCCACTTGACCTCGGCACACGCAGTAAATCCTCCTGCAGGCAGCCCCACGCTTTGGTGTTCTCTTCTTCTGCGAATGCCCTCGGTGAAAGATAAAAGGGATTTATTGGTAGGGTTACTAGGAAAGCCTCTGCATGGCTGGGCTGCAGTAAAACAGCCCCATAAACAGGAGGAGGCTGAGATTCCTGGAAAATAAGAGGTGACTAGGAATGCTATTCAACTTTTCTGTGCCAATAGGAACTACTGAAGCCATAAACCCCCTGACTACAGCAGTAATTTAGAAAAGTCCTTTGTGTGGCTGTTCTGCTTTTCCATCTTGGTTGATCCAAAGGCTGGATTTATGGAACAGAGGTGTTTTTACCTGTTGTCATGTCCTCCAGCATCTCCAGCAGCATGTCCTGGGTCTCATCAATCAGCTTTGTCCTCTGCACCACCAGCTTCCTCAGGCACAGGTACCCGTTGAGCACCGTGCCCACCAGCCGGCTCTTGAAGTGCCTTTTGATGGACTCCACCTCCACGAAGGAAGAGAGAAGACCTAGAAAGCCACAAAAATTCAGGAGGTGGGAGAGAATTTGATTTCTAAACTGCATAGCAGCAAACAGGGCACAGTATCATAAAAATGGCTTGTTCCAACTCCCATCAGTCTGTGGTTTAAAGCTCACTCCTGTGAACTGAGTGGTTGGAGGCAAAAGCCTTGGCTTGTCTTGTAAATTGTAACATATGGAAGAATAGTTTGGGAATGAGGAAAGGGCCTAAGGAGCTTCCTAAGTGCTTGATACAAAATTCTGCACTCTTTGGCATTTTCCTGTCATGAGCTGTTCCAAAAGCAGATGATTGCTCCTCTTGTAATACTTCTAACACCTCTGACGATGTGAAATGACTTATCAGTGACATCACCAAACTGGTCACTCCAACAATAAAGTAAAGAATCAGCAAACACAAGGATTCTTTCCCATGACACACTGATCAACATGCTGCTTCTTGCAAGAAGCCAGGCTTTGTGAATTCACCCACTAATGTCTGAAGAATGTGAAAGAGGATACAAAAAACAATTACCTAGTTCATGAGGCATTTCCATTTCCAACAAATTTTTGTAAAAGGGTATACACCCTAGAAGATGAAATAAAGCTCCCATAGAACAGGGAGGTAAGAACAACAGGTAGGAATAAAGCAGCAGGGTTTACAGTGGTGCCGGGGACTGTACTATGTAATAAAGTGAAATGATGAAGCTTGCCTGGTATGTTACCACAGTTCAGCTAAAAACTCTTACTGACCATAAAAAATATGGAAAAATCCATTTAGGGATTAAGTGCTAAATCGATGGCAAAAATCCAGTGCTGACAATGGCAACACTGAATGAGATCTCTCTGAAATTCTGCCACAGGCTGTCAGAGAACAACAACCACCCCAGCTGCAACCCTGCTGCAGGACCCCTGAGTACCTGTGAGACTCTTCAGGGCATACCCCTGCTGCAAATCCGTGCTGAGTGTTGCTTCCTCCAAGGCGAGTAAACGAGCTATTTCCTGAAAATAATTAACGAGCCTGTCAGGCCAAGACCCTGCAATGCCAATAATGATCACAGCGTCTAACACAGGGTGCAAAGGAACTTGGCCCAGACACTGAGCCAGGCACAGAGAAAGCACAAGTGTACCAGCAGGCAGGGAAGGGGGAAAGGAGAGGAAAACTGCCACAAACATCCCCCTCATTTTCTCCCTGCACCTTCCTGCCACCACTGCTTGGCTCTAGTGGCCCTCCAGGAGGACTCAAGGCCACCACTGATATGGAGAGTGTCACCTGCCTGTTTGGAGTGCAGCAGGGATCCCCACAGAGAACTCCTGCCACTCTGAACTCTGCAAACTCAGTGCGCTGCCTCTCCAACAGGCTGCAATTCCCACTCCAGCAACGGCAGCGCGCCTGATCCTCCCCTGTCCCTCAGGGCTCTCAGAGTCCAGTCTGGGAGCTGGACAACAGCTTCCAGCTCTGAGCTGGTGCCAAGGCAGTGCAGCAATGTCTATAATCCCAGAGCAGCTAATTAAAGTGCTGAGGAATTCTCCAGATGGGGCTAAAACCCCCGTGGCTCCCTCTGTTCAGAGGTAACAGCACTGGAGTGTGAACTTGAGAACCCTGGCAGGGTCAGCAGCAGGGCACCGAACAAAGGGACGGAATTTCAAAGGGAGAAATGCCAAGCTAGCAGGTCATTTCCTGCACACAAATCCACACCTTAGTGATGAGGCTGCCAATATAGGGCAGAACCCCTCTGGCTGCCAGGTAGACCTTCCAGTGGGCAGGTTTGATGAGTTTCTGATACAGGGCCAGGTACTCGGCAGCACATTCGCCAGCAATGCTCAGCTCATCCAGGTAGCTGCGAAAGAGAAACACAAGCTGACAACCCCTCCACAGCAACAAAAGGCTTTTCAGCTTAAGGACACTGTGCAAAGAAAGAAAAAGCCTCCAGAAATCCATCCTCGCTGTTGTCCTTGCTAACAGCATCACTGATATTCATTACTCTCTGGCTAAATTTGTATTTGTCCCAAAAAGGAGTTGGCTGTGCTGTCAGCATGAGCTAGGCTAAGTTATGTCCCAGGAGCTGGAAGAGAGTTCACCCCATTATTTTGCTGTTGAAGAGGCAGGGGAAATGTTGGCCACACAGCTGAACACCAGATCCTTACTTCTGGAAAAAGCACAGACTGCAACAGCTCACTGCCAGGCAGCAAACCCCAAGTCTCCCTAAATCTATACCCTCCCAGCTAATTAAGTTAAAAAATCCAGCTCAAAAAGACCCCTGAACTGGAGGTATGCAAGGGAGAGGTGTGAGAAAAGCTGCAAGAAGGGAGAGATTCTGATCCAAATACTCGTGGAGCTGCCAGGTGTGGCAGCACAGGAATACCTGGTGAGGAGATCGAGGACCTGCTGTTTCCTGCTGGGGATGGTGGCCAGGGCCTCCACGATGGTGCAGGCAGCCTGCCTGGCAGCCTGGGTGGCAGGAGTGAACAGCACCTGGGGAGGGGGCAGGAAAAGCCAGGTCAGACTGATGGGCACAGACGAACTTGTGACAGCTCACAAAGAGGCACAGCGCTGGGGCTGTCGGGGGAGCTGCTGGCAGCGCTTCTTGTTCTCTCAGCACTTGGGTCTGTCACAATTCCTGCTTTGCTCAGCACCAGTGTTTGAAGAGTGCATGGTGTGGGTGACCTGCTGATCCACACACACACGAGGCAAAGCTTTGGTCCAGGACCGTCAGAGGTGCAGCTCATCAGGCAGGCAGCAGCACCGTGGCAATGAGAGGTTCAGAGTTTAGGAACACACAGACTCCCAGATAAATGTTTGATGCAGCATTTCTAAGGGAACACAGCTGCAAACCTGACTTGGAATTAGAGGCAGTGAGTCCCAGCCTCCCCAAACACCCCTGCACAGGAACTGCAGCAAACCAGCCTCACTTTGGGACTGAACTCTGCCCCGGGGCTCTCCCCACCTTTACCTGTCGCAGCCAATTGTTGTGTCCCAGCTTGAGATCCAGAGGACAAGTTCTCTTCCCACGGCGACTCATGAACTGCTTCCACTTCCAGACATATTTTTCTGACAAGTAGAGCTGGTGAAGCTCAGCTTTGCTGGGAGTTTTCCCGTTGGCATCTGCACCTGCAACATTGAGCAGAGCCCAAAAGAACTGTCACAGCCATGAACTGCAAACTGCCAGAGTGTTTTTGTCTTCTCACTGGAACTCGCCAAACTTCGGCTGGGAAGCTCAGTACTTCCCATCTCCTCCTGCTGCCATTTTCACTTCTGTGTGGAGCCATGCTCAATTCCAAGCCTCATGCCAATCCCAGAGCCTCTCTCAAGGAATTCCATCAGCTTTCCAGCTGGCTGGTAGCAATTTACATAAGCAACAAGTTTCATTTTTTACAGTCCCTGACTCTCTTCGGGCATTTTCTGCTTAGGGTCTGAGCAACACGGCCTGGAAAAGTCAGTGCTACAACTCTAAGGACTAAATGTGAGGATGGTATCAGGTGTCACGGGACAGAAGCCAACACCACTCCACATTAAACCTGGGGGGACACACACGTTCCTGCACAGAACTGCAGCAGGTCACAGGCACAGGGGTTACCTCTGGCAGGGAGGCACTTCTTCCAAGCTTCGTACGATGCTTTGGGGTCCCTCTTGAGCCACAGTTGAGCTTGTGCATGGATTTCATTGCTGTAAGGCTTCACAGTGGTGAGAGCATCCATGGGCACATCCTAACAAATAAAAAAGCTCTGTGATTCTTCAGAAAGCCACAGTCTGCTCCCAAAGAGCAGCTCCTGAGGTGAATCACTGGGGCTGGGCCATGCAGCTCTTGGACATGTCTGTTAATGGTGAACTAAGAGAGATATTCCAGTTCCTACTGAAGTATCAGTAAACCCATCTCTGACATCCATCTGTGATTATCAAAGATCAAAGCAGAAGAATACCTTCTCTCCTGCAAATCTAACCCTAAATTAAAATCAATAGCAGTCAATCAATATATTTTTACGAGAACTGTAGCTCTGTATTTAAAAACCTGAATCAGAAGCACTTGATTCTATTAAATTAGGTATTTGATTCTACAAAGCTGCTGAAAGCACCAAAAGCCTGCCCAAAATAACCAAGCTGCAGTTTTGAAGTAGCTCTTTCCCTGTGCCTCAGATCTGAGGGGGAAAAGCAAAGCCTGAACAGCAATGGTCAAAGTCACCAAAACCCAGTGAAAAACAGAAAGCAGTCACCTGTAATTTGCACTGTGTACAGAGCAGAGTCACAGGGCTTGTGCTTCCCTAGGAACAGTGACCAGGAAAAGCAAGTCCTGGCTTCCTCACAAACTAATTCCTCACTGTGTGCCAGACTTCAATCAGCAAATTCCCAATGTTTTGCTCAGCCTCTAAGGCAGTACCTTGTTTTTCTTGCTGGTTGGAGCAGGTGGCTTGATGAGCTTCTGGAGGATGCGCAGGCACATGAGGGTGATGTTTTCAACAACCACCGGAGTCTTGATGTTCACTGCCATCAGGAAGAGGCTGAGAGCTGAAAGACAGACAGGGATGCTCATTATCCTGTGAGAGCTGCAGACAGGACACACCTCCACAGCTCTACACAGCACAAGAAATGGGTTTAGAGGTAGAAATCTCCCTGTATTTCCTGGCCCTGGGCACAGCACTGGGAAATGGAGCTTTGGCCCGGTTATGTGAACTCACCGCAGCGCAGCCGGAGCTCCCAGCAGCTGTCCTCCTTGGAGATGGAGTCTGTCAGCAGCAGCATCTCGTACTGGAGGCTGCTTGCCTGCAACACAGACGGAGTCTGAGGTGTTGGGGGTGCCCCACACCTTCCTGCCTTCTCATCTTTAATAAACTCAGGTTCCAAACACATGGAGCTAAGTTAATTTAATCCCATGCACACTTGGGGTGACCGGTAACCTGCTGGAGAGGTGCAACCAAAGCCAAGGCAGGGAACTGCCTGAGGAAACTTCAGCATGTACCTGTACACAACATTTTGTGCTTTACTCTGACATTTATCTCATCTCCCATCAAGACTCAATGTTTTTCTTACAAACAGACCGTAAGAGAGAAGATGCAATGATTAGAACACACCAGCAGTGCAGAGGGGCAGAACAAAGAAACAGGAAAATGCTGGAATCTCTCACCAAGTCTGGATTTGCCCAGTGTCCCTTCAGAGCCGCAGAAACCTTCCCAATGATCAAGTCATTCATTTGCTGTGTGGCCTCTGGATTGTCCCTGATTCCAGGAGGAAAAAGAGAACACAGTTATGCTCTGCTTGTACCAAACGCCAAAAGCTCCTGGGAGTTCAGCTTAGCTGATAACAAAGGCACAAGGGTTGGAGTTGGAGGCTACACTTTGCTGTGTAAGATACACCCACGGCAGGGGGGGAATCTGGGTGGTCTCTGAGGTCTCTTCCAACCCCCAGACCACTCTGTGATTCTGAGGCAACTCCTCCTGTGAGGCTTTTCCTTCCTGAAGGATGAGGAAGGGGAGTGCCCGGAGCAGCTCTCACCTGGTCAGCAGGCACATGAGCTGCCGCACCTCCTCGCGCATGGCGGCCGCGCCCCGGCGCAGGTTGTAGTCGAAGAGCTCGCGGATGAGGCCCTGGGCCACCAGGATGTGCCGGATGGCCCCGTTGGTGGCCAGGGCCCGCAGCAGGGTGATGCAGTGCTCGGTGACGGCCGAGGCGCAGCCGTAGCACTTGGTGGAGGAGGTGTGGCCGCAGCCCAGCACGGACAGGGCGCGGTACTGGCTGGCCGTGAAGGTGGGCTGCGCCGAGCTGCGCGAGGACTTGGTGGCCGCCTCGCGCTGCTGCAGGTCGTACTCCAGCAGCTCCTTCCGGGAGGCAAACACTTTCTGGGAACACAGACAGGGAATTCTGAGCCAGCACATAACGCCAGTCCCAGTCCCAGGTTATTTTCACTGGAGAAACATTTTTAACCAAGTGTTTCCAAACTTGAAATCCTTCATGGCAATGGCAGACTTGGGAAATCCATTACGAATATCAGCCTAACTCCCAGTTATCTGCCCTGCTGTTTACACTACATGCAATGTAACACTGGAAATGTGACAAATCCATAGTATTAATTACTATTAATACTGGCAGAGCAAGTCAGAGTAGTTTATTCTATATAGAAAGAGCTAAATATATTTAATATGCTTAAATATCCCAGCCAAAAGGACACTCATGATGTAGCAGGTTTTTCAGTGCTCTTTTATGTGAATTGCTGAACACAAATAAATAGATTTAATTTATAAAATGCTTCTGTAGGTCACCTTTTAGCCTGGTGTGTTTTCAAACATTTTGGATACACGCAAAAATTTAATTCTCTTTAATTAACCATCTGTTCAGTCTCCTGCTCTCCATGATGTAGCTGCTGAGAAAACCAGTTTCACAAGCTAGATGGATTTTTAGTAATTAATACATAGCTGTTAGAAATTATTATTTTATTATTTCCCTGAAAATATGCAGCTGATCACCTGTTGTTAATGGCATTACTAAATGAAGAATGGCAACATTTTGTTTTTTATTTCTAATGAACACCTGACCCAAATCCAAACCAAAGCACATCGTACCTGGATGATTTTGGAAAGTTCATCGAAGGAGTTCTTGCAGTCCCCACAGTACTCCTGGGCTAACTGCAGGATGTACCTGTTCACACTGGCTGAGGTAGAACTGATCCCTCCACTGCTGCCCGACTCGTCCTGGAACAGGGGAAAGCAAAGAGGAATCCCATGTGGAGGCTCCACACAAAAATAACAACTGCAGAGCAGCGTCTGAGGCAAGGACTGCCTTGGGCAGAGTCAAGGGCAGCGTGTCCCAGCCTGGAGGTCTGGGCAAGCTCCACCTGTCCCCTGTTACCTGGGGCTTTTCAGGGGCTGCCTCGTTCACTTTGCACAGGAGGTTCTCCAGCTGTGGTCGGTGTCCCATCAGCTGGTGATACACCCTGTCAGCCTTGTCCAGCAGAGTGTTGATGTTTGTCACCGCCACGAAGGAAAAAGGAAAGAAAATTCTTCGTTCGTATTCAGAACTACAACCACCAAGCTCCAAGTCTTCCCTTTTGCCTTTCTTTGAGGAGAAAAAAAAAATCACTAAATGGTGACCCTGCAGCTTGGTTCTGCCCTGAGAAGCACTCTGGTGACACCACACTGAGCACACCCTGTGACACTCCACTGAGCACACTGATCCTTTGGACAGGACACTGAGGCAGTGGGTTCTTCATCATTAGCAGGGCTCCTCAGGTGGGATGGGAAGCAAACAGAATAACCCAAATCCATCCCCTTCTACAGCAAGGCAAAGAGATGCAATCAGTTCATAAGTGAGGCACTGAATGATGGCTTTTGAAGAGTTTCACATTTGGTGGAGCAAGACACAAACACGGAATGCATCAGTCAGTGAGGAGCCTTGAAGGAGCACTGCTTTTGACAGGGAATGGACCCCTGCTGTCCCTACATTGACCAAGAGCTACAGCATCCCCTGCCTGGCCCTGCTCCAGCCTCACCTTCTTGCGATCCTCCTCGTTCTCGATGGGATCCACGGCGCAGCAGGGCTTGGCGTAGAGCATGAAGTCGAAGCGGGCGTATTTACAGAAGCCGCAGGCGTTGCACAGGAAGGGATCCTTCTCATCGTAATTGATGGACCTGAAAGGCAAGGCAGCAGCTCAAAACCTGCAGCTCGAGGCAACTGAGGCAATGAAATGAAATGAACTGAACAGGCTCAGCTGAAAGAGGTGGGTGACTCTTAAAACATCTCAGTGACCAGACTGCCCTGGGAAGGGAAATACATGAGAATCAAAACCTACAAAAAAAATCCTTACAGCAGTGCCGCATTCTGGCTGGAAAAAGCAGGAATGGAATTTGTTCCTAACAATTCTACTTTAATGACAGCAGTTCCCAGTAGAAAGCCAGGTTGGGGCACTGTGTCCTTTAGGAGAACACAGACAAAGGAACTGTTCTGGTTTGTAGGGTCTGGGCTTTGCAGTGGGACTGACTGCAGCGCTTCTTACCCCACCGCACACCAGGGCAGCACGGCAGAACTGATTTACAGCTCCCAGAACTCAAGAAGGGATGTGGAAACCTTTCCACACACCAGCAGTCACCAGGAAAGAGCCTGCTAAACACCTCGAATCGGGTGAGAATTAGAGAGGAATATGGGACAACAATAAGGGGAAAGAGATATCAGATAAGGAGACAAAAGTGACAAAAGAGAAGGATTTCTAAGGCTGTAGTGGAAGTATGAATAGCACACAGTAAATTACCCCTGAGCCTGCTCTGAATGAGGAGAGCACAACAAAAGCCCTGAATAGAACTGTCTGTCCAGCCCCAGCCAGCGATCCTGGGGGAACCCCTGCAATCCCACAGCTGAACTCCAGCCCAGGCAGGCCAAAAATAACCTGCTCCTGCGAATTCTGTGGTGTGAACTTGGAGGGCTTGATGTGAAACTTCAGCTCTGTGAGTATTGTGCTCGCAGGCTCCCTTTGTTAGCCTGAATTACATTAAATCCCTGTAAGCCTGTTTTATACTTCCCCACTAATTTGATTGTGCTTGTATTAACCAGAGTGGGGGATTTACATGGCAGGGGTGTGGGGTACCCGGCAGGGCTCTGGGGGACACACCTGCACTGGTGGCACTGCTACACACACAGTGACACTGGGGACACTGGGGACACACACACCTGCACTGGTGGCACTGCTACACACACAGTGACACTGGGGACACACACAGTGACACTGGGCACACCCAGTGACACACAGAACTGCACTTGTGGCACTGGTAGACATTCTGGGGACACACACAGTGACACTGGGGGCACACACAGTGACACTGGGCACACCCAGTGACACACAGAACTGCACTTGTGGCACTGGTAGACGTTCTGGGGACACACACGGTGACACTGGGGACACACAGACCTGCACTTGCGGCACTGGTAGATGTTCTGGGGACACACACAGTGACACTGGGCACACACAGACCTGCACTTGTGGCACTGGTAGACATTCTGGGGACACACACAGTGACACTGGGCACACCCAGTGACACACAGAACTGCACTTGTGGCACTGGTAGACATTCTGGGGACACACACAGTGACACTGGGGGCACACACAGTGTCACTGGGCACACACAAAGTGACACTGGGGACGCAAAGACCTGCACTTGTGGCACTGGTACACGTTCTGGGGACATACACAGTGACACTGGGGGCACACACAGTGACACTGGGCACACCCAGTGACACACAGACCTGCACTTGTGGCACCGGTACACGTTCTGGGGACACACACGGTGACAGTGGGGACACACACAGTGACACTGGGGATGCACAGACCTGCACTTGTGGCACTGGTAGACATTCTGGGGACACACACAGTGACACTGGGGGCACACACAGTGACACTGGGCACACCCAGTGACACACAGACCTGCACTTGTGGCACTGGTAGACGTTCTCGCCGCAGTTGCCGCACACGCCGGGGTTGGCGGGCACCGAGGCGCTGCAGCGCGGGCACTGCAGGGTCTCGGTGGACGCCTGGTAGTTCTCGTAGAAGTCGGCGAACTCGATCATCAGGTTGGAGGCCACGATGGGCAGGGGCAGATCGATCTTCACCTCCGTCTGCCCCGGCGTCAGCTGCACCTTCTTGGCCTTGTGCCAGCGAGCCGGCCTGCAGGAGGGGAGGGAAGGGAAGGAAAGGAAGGGAAGGTTTTTCCAGAGGGAAGTTCCCTCTCCGCCCACGTGTGAGGAGAAGCCAAATGGAACCGTCTCGGCTCCAAATCTCCTTTAACTGGGATGAATGGAGAGCAGTTCTAGGATTCATTTCCTTAGCTTCTGTATTGACATGATATGTAGCCAGAAATACATTTTAAGCCTTTATCCTCTTCATAGAGAGAGACTGTTTGGGATTAAAGAGCTGTTGATGCCTCATGGAAAAACTTTAATTCTACAGACATTTTCTAGGGATTTTCACCTCCATTTTTTTATTAGTAAGGACATTTGCATGAAAACAGGATATTTATTTCTTAAAGATCTCATCTGCTCCCACTGCTTATTCTCAACCTGAAGTCAGAATCCTCTCTTTGTGACATCATAATCCTCTCCACAGCAGCCACTTGTGATGTCACAGAGGATTAAGACTTCAAATAAGCAATAAGCGGCGGGCACAGATTAATCCCTAAGCCAGAGAGATCTGATTCTGGTGAGAACATCTCAAGAAGTAAGGAGGGGAAGCACATAAGCAGGACTGGCTCCAGACTGAGCAGTGTGTTGAAAAGGAGCCATTTCTGGTAGGTAAAGCAGAGCTGAGAGTGAGACCATCCAACTTCTCATTTTAATTCTACTCTGTGGCTTCAAACAAACAATGTTAATGCTTTCAGCATTCCTGGACATGCTGCAAAGTCCAAATCCCTTTTGGAGTCAAACTACCCATGAAGTGCTCTTAGTATTACTACTGGTTCCCACACAATTAAGTCAGGTGCTTAAAAGCGAGCCTGGACAAAGTTGGAATCCACAGATTCTATAGACATTTTTTAAGCTCCAGAGGAAATCTGGATCTTTTCTTCAACAATTGTAGGGGATTCAGAACAATCCCACCCAATGTGGGCTGAGAGTGATGAGTGATAGTCTAAGGAAGAACCTTGGGGAAAAAGAGAAGCCAAGGGAATGAATCAAATTGGGAGACTGCACACAAAACGTGATGAACATACTTGTTCTTCAGCTCCACGATGGCCTGCACGGTCCTGTTGTTGTAGTAGAGGTTGATGGTTCGCACCATCTTGGTCCGTTTCAGGTCTCCAATCTTCACTGTCACCTTGCTGATGGTGTGGCTGCCAATGAGCTTCACCACCTGCTGCGTGGTCGTGTAGCGCGTGTCCACTTTGATGGAGGAGAGCTTGATGTACTGGGGAGACAAACCAAGGACCACTGCCTGTCTGAGGGCATCCCAAAAACCTCAGGGACACAGGAAACCACAGCTGTAAAGGGTTGGGATCCCTGATGTACTGGGGAGACAAACCAAGGACCACTGCCTGCCTGAGAGCATCCCAAAAACCCCAGGAACACAGGAAACCACAGCTGGAAATGGCTGGGATCCCTCCCACTGGAAAGGATTTAATAACAGCAGTTACTGCTGGTGTCATGCAAAGCAGCTGGAGCTGTGTCAAGGCAGGGTCAGGCTGGAGATCAGGAAAGGTTCTTCCCCAGAGGGTGCTGGGCACTGCCCAGGCTCCCCAGGGAAAGGTGACATTCCCGAGGCTGCCAGAGCTCCAGGAGTGTTCCGACACCACTCCCAGGGATGCCCAGGGTGGGATTGCTGGGGCGTCTGTGCAGGGCCAGGGGTTGGATTCTATCCTTGTGGGCCCTTTCCAGCTCAGGATATTGCATGATTCTGTGATTCCAGGGTTACTTACACAGAAGGGCACCTCGGGGTTGTTGCAGACAAGGCAAGGATCACTCTCCAGGTAGTAGCCATCGAATTCCACGAGCCCAGACAATGTGCTGGAATGAGGGAACAACACTGACACATGGAACTGGGCATTTGCTGTGTTTAAACACAGCCTATTCAACCAGAATCGCTTTAATCTCCCCCAGTTCCAATGTGTAACACAACTGTTACAACGTAAATCACACTGGAAAAAACTGGTTTTAGTTAAAACAGCATTTTCAGTGCAATTATCAACTGCCAAGGTGGGACCAAGAACACAACACTTAAATCTGCAATCTCTGTTCTCCAGGTGGGCCTAAGATTTTACAACACTCACTGACAGTGAAAGCAGAAGAGCTACAGCCAAGCCCTGCTGGTAGGGCACAGAATGCCAGGTTTCCACCTGGCAGGAAGGATTCTGCTGCTCTCCCGAGCCCAGCAGAGACAGAACCTCAGCAGGGTCCATCCCCAGCACCACCCCATCAGCAGAGCTGTGCGTTCCCCCATGGATGGAGCTCAGCTGGAAAGCCCTGCAGGGACATGGATCAAAGGCAGAAGTGACTCACTTGTAGATGTTGGAGTTGGGGTGGTTGGTGAGAATGTGGTTTTGAGTCCGGAGGATCTCCACGGCCTTTTGGGAATATTCCTTCAGCTGAAACAACCAGCAAAAGCCAGTCCTCAAAGCAATGCTTTTATTGCTACACAAATATCCCTCATCCTGTGGTGTTCCAGGTCCCCCAGAAGAGGCACACACTACACCCACAGGAATTTATGTGTTTAAATCGTTACTCAGGACTGTAATCAATCACAAAATTAGAGATTTACACAAGTGGTGCAGTTTGTCAGTCAATCACTGCAAATGCCTGCCAAGATTTGTACGGCATTCCCAGCTCTTTAACCACACTCACTCAAATATCAATGGGTCTAAATTATTTGTTCCCAGTCCCACTGATCCCCTAAAAGAGGCCACCACTTCCCTTGCTCAAAAATCATGGTTACAAAAGATTTCTAGGAGTTGCAATATCAAAAATCTGTAAACTGGAGCTGCCAGATCCACAAAAGCCTCCTGTGGGAAAGAAGTCTTAGAAATCCTTTTGTCTCCTTATCTAGTATCTCTTTCCCCTTATTGTTGTCCCATACTCCTCTCTAATCTTTCTCAATAAATAAAAAACTCACCAGGATAATTTCACCCCCAAAACAATAAAACAAAAATCCACACTCTCAAATTTTTTAAGGATCCTGCTTCTTTAACATTAAAGTTCTAGGAACACAAACAATTTCCCCCAGAAGCTCTTCTGACGAAAAAACTGTCCCAGCTGTATCATAAATGAGCACCTGGGATGCTGTATCTCCTGTCCAGAATGCCACTGTACCTTTTTCTCAGTCTGTTGTGTTTTCAGGGAGAAGTATCCCAGGAGATCTACAAACTGGGCTGCCTTTCTTCCATAGGCTGGCAGTTCTGGCCAGATGGACCACATGAGATCCAGCAGTAACTCCTGCTGAGACTTGTTGGAGTTCCTGTTGAGCGGATTACAGACAGTCAGGCTCCTGAAGATGGCACAGGTCTTGTGCAGAAGGAGAACACAAGCTCCAGTTCACCAAACTGGGAAACCATCATCCTGCAGAGTTCACAGAGCTAAATCCCACCACTCCTTGAACCCAGCTGTTCTCCAGCACTCCAAAATGAAAGCAGCTGTCCTGCAACAACTGAACAGAGCTCTGAAGGAGCCCAGCCTCCTGAAGTGCTCCTTTCCCTACACAACTCCCAACTTTTCACGGTGTGAGTCTGGATCTGCCTCAGAAACTCACTTTGCCCACAAACACCTGCTCCTGGTCACATCAGGAGTCAGATTGTGCAGACACAAATAAAATGCTCCTTGCAGATGACAACTGAGATTGATCACGGATAAGTCACAACTTCTACCTCCATCCCAGTAACTGCAAACCAGTGAGGGCAATCCCAGGGGGGGCAACACCTGCAGGCTCCAGTGTCCTTCAGGAGAGGGGCTCTGGCACTGACCCAGCCCCAGGGCAGGGCCAAGGCCAAGGCCAAGGCCAGGCTGCCCAGCTCACCTGTAGATGTGCAGGGCCAGGCAGTGGGCCTGCCACCTCACTGAGGAGGAGTTGGATTCCAGCAGGAAGCAGCGCAGGAACTGGATGAGGGTCTCCTTGTCAGCAAACTTGTTCAGCTGGTTCACCAGGGCCGTACACAGCTGGTCCTCCTGACTGCCTGAACCCTCACCTAGGGACACAGGGAAGGCTTTAGGGAGAAGATAAATGCAGCATCTCACAGGCAGGCCACTCTCCTATTTCACAGATCACAGAGCCAGGATCATAGGGACAAATGCCAAGGTAAGTTTAACATCCCTGTCTTTTTCAGAAATATAACCTAGTACTCCTGATCAACAGGAAAAAAACTGCTGGAAAACTTGCCAGTGAGGACGTGAGAAATGTGCTACACATCCTGATAAAAAGAAAAGGATTGACCATGAGGCACTGAAAAGACTCACAGAGAACCATCTGATGGTGAAAGCCGAAGCGGTTCCTTGAAGAAAAGCCAAGAGAGAATTTATGCCCGTGACTTTTATAGGGAAGCTTAATTACTTTCCCAGGACTGTGGATATTCATTAAGCAGCAGCCCTGGCTCCAGCAGAGCTTCCAAGGCAGCCAGAGGAAACAAGTCTGAACACAATCACTGGAGAGCAGAGCTAACTGGGTGTGCATCCCCAGGATTTGTTTTAATCCTCGTGAGCATTTCAGCCTCCTAAAACCCAGGACAGGCAAGTTAAGTGGAAGCTGCCTCATCACTAGATTAGGTAACACCATTAGACAACTTCAAACCCACTCAAGGCAATAAACACAGTGGGTTTGGGATGTCCTCAGCATGTGATTTCAGCCCAACTCTTAGGACACACTGCTTCACCTTAGTTCCATCCACACACGGGAAAACTGCTCCTCTCTCCTAACTGTGGCTGCCCTTGCCACGAGCCTTGACCCTTTCACAATTTATCATCCAGTTCTTTCTAAACAGAGTAAGAAAGGCTGTGAGGAGCAGACTTGCTCCCTAAAACCACAGGACAGGGCCCAGCTGCCCCTCACCCTCTCGCTCCTTTTCCTTTTCCTCTTTCTTGCTCTTTTGGTGGAAGATTTGCTCTGCGCTGCCGCCTGCCCGGAGCCTGATGCTGCAGGGGCAGAGGTGGAAGAGGTGCTCGAAGATCCAGAGGATGAAGCCACAGACAGCACTTTGCTGCCACACAGAGCACAAGACAACAGCTGCAGGAGAACCGGGGACACTCCTTCATCTACCAGGAAGCTGACTTGGAGCAGGAAATAGAGAACCGCTGTGGGGGGAAGGAGAAAATGTTTCAATCACAGAACCATGGAACACCCTGAGCTGGAAAGGGCCCACAAGGATCAAATCCACCCCCTGGTTCTGTACAGACACCCCAACAATCCCACCCTGGGCATCCCTGAGAGCATTGTCCAAACGCTCCTGGAGCTCTGGCAGCCTCGGGGCCCCATTCCCTGGGGAGCCTGGGCAGTGCCCAGCACCTTTCCCTGATACCCAACCTCACCCTGCCCTGGCACAGCTCCATGCCATTAAACCCCAAATTAAAAAAGAAAAACCAAAACCAAAACCCTGACCTAGACCAAAAAACCTTTGTACATGAGGACCAAACTCCCAGAACCATGCTGTCCCTACACCACAGAAGCCTAACATTGGGATACACCAGGGAAAGTGGCTCATCCCAAATTACTGTCTGGGACAGCAGCACCACAAGCAAGAGAACACAGATCTCCTGTTCCTCTAACTTATCCATGACACCATATTTTGCTCCTTAGCCAAGGCCCAGATGCAATTAGGGCACTGGGATAATTAGTACTGGAAACAGTTCAGTCCTATCAAGACTCTCAGCTGTGTCTCCCCTACTCCCATACGAACCACCTTAATCCCAGCCACGACCCCACTGCTCCCCCAAACCCCGCCAGAGGCAGAACTCACAGTCATCCTTGATGCAGAATTTCTGCCAGTTCACTGTTCTCTGCGTGGCAATCTCTGCACAAGCCTTTAAATGCTCCATCTGCGGGCACAAAGGGACGGGATCAAACGGCACATCAGCATTCCTGGCACCCCAAGGCCACCCCAAGGCCCCTTCCCTCACCAGGGAGATCAAGGTGTCGTACTGCAGGGCAGAGCCCGAGCTGGCAGTGACCACGCTGGCCCGCAGGAAGATGCCCTGCTCCTCCAGCAGCTTTTTGATGCCCCGCACGTGCGAGTCCAGCGTGTGCAGGTCCCGCAGCTGCCGGTACTTGTCCTTGGAGCCGCAGATGAACAGCAGCAGCTTGCGGACCTGGCGGCGCACGAACGGCGTCTGCTGGATCATCAGGTACTGCAGAGAGAAGCCAGGGCAGCGTGAGCTCACCAGGGCCACGCTGGGCAGCAAGAAAGGGTGTTTTCTTCCAAAAAGGAAAGAAGTGGGAGATGCATTCACCCAGCTTTAAGGTGCTGTAAGTCCCACAGAGAAGAAACACTGCACAGCAACACTGCAGCATCCTGAAACCACTGCTGAAAACCATCCCTTGTCATCTCCAACCTCAAATAAACAACCAACCAAGCCTAATTAAGAAATCCTATCTCACACTTGTGTAAATATAAGATAACTTGTTATGCAAAGCAGGAAGCAAACTGAGAAGACAAACTCCAAATTATCTTCCTGATTTCTTTTTTAAGGCCCACGTTCCAACAGCTGAGCACGATGTTACATTTTTCCATCTCACAGCAGGTTTTCTCTCTAAGCTTTGTGGCAGCAACCACTTGAGTTCCAGGAAATAACAGCAATCTTATTTTTCATGTATGTTTTCCTACAGGATTTCCTGTTCAACAGGAACAACACAAAGCCAAGAGTTCACCTTCTTTCAAGGGGATTAAAAATACAAGATAGAGCTGAGACCAGCTCTGCAAAAGCTCATCTCTTCCCATGAAAGAAATAATTACTGGAGTTTCTTGTGGAAATCTGCAGGTGTATCACGTTCTTGCTTACCTCAGACAAAAAGTAGAACCAGGAGTGATCGAAGATGGTGGGGGATGCGGGAGTTTGTGTCTGCAATCTTCTTGATCTGGTAGGGCAGGCGCAGCACCATCTCTGTCAGGAGCTGAGTGTAGGCCTCAAAAACATCTGCAGCATGACCCTGGAAGCAAGAGAAATCCCTCAGGCTCTGGCTCTGAGCACACCCCGTGCGGTTCACAACAAGCGACAGGTGCTTGTTGCTGATTTTCTAAAAACAAGGCATTTCTGCCCCTTTGCAGCCCAAAGAATGCTCCCAAATGGTGAATAAAAACCTGCACAAGGCCTTGAACTGGATGGCAGCTAAGCCAGTCTGGAGTAATAAAGCATTTCAACTTAGGAGCTTTCAGCTTAGGAGACATTCTTACATTTCATCAGGCTTTTGCACTGCACCTGTACAAACACCAGCCCAGGCATAAAGGCACCACGTGGTGGGACAAGCCTGGAATTACTGTGGAAATCCCCATCCACTGCTCCGCTTCCTTGCCACACTGAGTTCAGGAATTCTGCCTGCCAAGCACAAGGAGTCACGGGCTGGAGCAGCTTCCCTTCAGGATGATTAACAATTCCCCCAGAACAGCGACAGCAGCTCCACAGAACTCCTGGCTCAGGAGAGCACCGGGAGATGCAGTGAGCTGGGCTGCCCTGGGAGAACTTGGAGCACTCCCAGTTGTAACTTTGTGCCAAAAGCTGGGTTTGGGTTGCTCTGCTAAGGGCAAACTCGCTGTGCAGGGCTGCTTTTCCCAGCTCTGCCCTCAGTGCAGGCCCTGCCCGGCTCCCAGCACAGGGCGGGACTCACCTTCACGTACTGGCGGAGGAAAAAGGGGCTCATGTCAGGGGGAGAGGAAGTGGTGTGAGGCTTCAGGAGCTGGCTGGTAGCCACAGGCTCCTCGTCGTTCTGCTGGCTCTTCCAGTACTCCAGCAGGGACTTGAGCACGTGCAGACAGTAATCAACAGCACCAGAGCTCAGCAGGGCAGCTGCCGTGGCACTGGAGATCAGGGAGGAAGCCTGGAACAGAGGGAAGGAGGTGGGTCAGGAACACACCTGGGAAGCTGCAGTGGGGAGAGCTGGGGCAGCCCTGAGCACCTGCTGACAGTGTGGGCAAGAGAGCAGGTTTGGATGAAACTTTGCAGGCAGCTTTTAAGTTCGGGGTTTGTTTGAGGTTGGGGTTTTTTGGGGTTTTTTTGTGTTTATGAAAAGCAACTCGAATATTTACAGAGACTCTTTTGAACAAGTGCTTAGTAAAGGAAAACAAATAAAATCTCCTCTTAAGTCTAATCTCCCCTCGACACATGTGCCAGAGGCCACTCTGCTATGGATTAGACGACTAGGGCTTTTTTCCCTTCCTTTCTTTCCCCCCCTTCTTTTTTTTTTTTCAAAGTTGGGATTTCTATTTGTTTATCTGGGATTTGGCCAGCTGGGCGTGAATCCTGGTAGAGAAAGAGTCCCTGTTGCAGCTGCCGCTCACAGGCTCTGCTCCACCCAGGTATTGCTCCACCTGCATTCTGCAAGACGAGGAGCTTTGATTTCTGTGGGAAGCTCAAGTGAATAACAAAGGCTGGAGAAAAAGCTACTGTAAATAAAACTATTAAAGCAGCCCTGTAAATCCAAACAAACCCCACAGCTCATAAGCTCATTAAAATTTGATGCAGTTCAGACTAAATTTTTTAACCTCTATGCTTTTTATTAATCTCCTTCCCACCACACATACTGCTTTTTATGCCTTATTACTGTACCTTTTAGCAACAAATATCTAAGGAATCCTCTTAGCGACTTTTACGTTGACACAGCAGCATACTGCTTTCCAATAATCACATTACAAATCCTCTTTAACCCCTTCAGCACTGGGAAGATGCAAGGGAAAAATCTGCCAGACCGTTTTAAGTAACATCATTAATGTGCTGCCCTGAGCTCAATCTGAAACCGTGCACAAAACAAGAGCACCCACTTGTCTTTATACGGCTGCTTCCTCCAGTCCCAGTTTCAAAACTCTTTTTCCACAAGAGTCAGGTAACATTACAGGTTCCCTATAAATTTTTCCAAAGCCCTCTGCAGATTTTTCAGTTTTACACCTGGTATTTCAGTTAGCAGCTTTTAGATCATCTTTGATGAACAAAAGTCCCCCAAGCACATCATGGAGTGGTTTGGGTGGGAAGGGACCTTAAAGCCCATCCCATTCCACCCCCTGCCATGGCAGGGACACCTTCCACTGTCCCAGGGTGCTCAGAGCCCTGTCCAACCTGGCCTTGGACACTTCCAGGGATGGGGCAGCCACAGCTTCTCTGGGCAATCTCCGCCCTCACAGGGAGGAATTTCTTCCCAGTATCTGACCTAAATTTCCCCGCTTCCAGCTTAAACCCATTCCCCCTTGTCCTATCAGTCCAATTCCTCATGAACAATCCCTCTCTGGCTTCCCTGGAGCCTCCTCTTCAGCCCCTGGAAGCTGCTCTGAGGCCTCCACACATGCTCTGAGGCTGAACATTCCCAGTTCTCCCAGCCTGTCTCCACAGGGGAGGTGCTCCGGTCCCCTGAGCAACTCTGTGGCCTCCTCTGCACTTGCTCCAACAACTCCATGTTGTTCTCGTGTTGGGAACATCAGAATTGTGTGCAGTGCTCCAGGTGGGGTCTCGTGAGAGCTGAGCAGAGGGGAGAAAATCATCCCTGACAAAGCACTTTGGAGAATGTACCTCACAAATGGAAGTCTTGGATCCTGACTTGGTTCTGGACATGAACACACTGAGCAGCCTCATCACCACCAAGTGCACCTCGTTCACGGGGGAGCGCTCGTTTTTCTTGGACACATCCTGCAAGAGAAGACACATCCTAGTCGTTAAATCCCAGAGCTGAGCAGTGTCCCAAGCCTCTCAGGTTCAGTGCTCTGATCCTCAGGAAGCATTTCTAATTTAAGCTCAAGCAGTAAGACTAAAAAAGCAGCACAAATGCCTCAGTAGAAGGGTAGGCAGTGGCCTGGCTGCCAGGGAACAGTCCCACACAAATGAAAAGCAACATATGTCAATCATGCATTTACTGATCATGGCTGTTCTCAGAGTTTAATTCCATGCAAAAACAAATTTTCATGCTCACTTGTGATGCCAGACCCAGGAAACAGTGGGAGTTCCACTCATGTAATTTTCTACCTTATGTGAAGGGAGGCAAGAGGAATAAACTCCCTGAACATTTCCACACAGCAGTGTTTCTGTGACTCCCAAGCATTTAATTCCTCCATGGAAAGAAACCCTGACTAGAAGAAGCAGATTCAGAGCATGTGCCCACACTGTACTTTACCTTTTTGTCCATGCCCAGCTCTGCAATCAGCTGGGACAGGAGGTTATCCAAAGCTCCCTTGTCTTTCTCATCATCTCCATCTAGATCTGTTGTGAGCATCAGAATAACCTGGGAAGAGCAGTCAGAGAATTATTAGAGGGCAGGTTTCATGTTTTCAAGATAAATAGTTACTTTTCACAAAACAGCACAGATTTTATCTTGATTTATCTGTGTTCTTTCCCAAATCCAGCCTGTGCCTCACACCCTAATATGAACATTCAGTATAAACCCGAAAGACCTTTCCCAACACACTGGAGCTTAAGGACTGGAGCCCTCAGGCTCCTCAGCCAGCTATAAAGTCACACTGAGAAAGGGCACAAGTCCAGCAAAAATCTGTGGTAAGGAATGCTGTGCAACAGATGGACTCACACTGTGACTGGGCAGGAGGAGAAAAGCACGTGCAAACAGAAACCAGTGACTGAACCATTTGATTAGGGCTTAACTCTGAGCCCTCCTCACTCAGCTGGGGTAAATTCTGCAGCAGCCTCTCCAGCAGCATCAGCCGGACCATGTGCAGCCTGGGGGTTCAGAGGCAGCAGTCAGACACACCACAGAACACATCACACCCAGCAGGATCTCCCTCAGAGCACTGCAATCTGCCCCAGAAACCCTAAATCATCAAATCCTCCCAGAGAGGAGAGGGCTCCCTCAGACTTCACAGGGAAGCGATGCCAAAGATGGTGGCACCTCTGACAACGGAGCCACGCTGCCCAGGCCTGGCCACCTGGAGACTGCAACTGCATGGAAACATCCTGCAAATCAGCTCCACACTGTACTGGAGAAGGGACTGAGCACCTGCTCCCACAGGATGAAAAACTGCCTATGTTCCTAAAGGACACATGCACACACTTTGGTCCTAACAGTGATTTTCCAAGTGAAATCCCAAGATTTCAGTGATTCTGTGTTAACCGGATTCATGCAGGATTTTTTCATCACTTCCTAGAGGCAGCAGTTTTGTGGGACACATGCTGGGTGTGTGCACCACATTATGTGGTGACTGCACAGGGGGTGCTGGGCACTGCCCAGGCTCCCCAGGGAATGGGCACGGCCCCAAGGCTGCCAGAGCTCCAGGAGCGTTTGGACAGCGCTGCCAGGGATGCACAGGGTGGGATTGTTGGGGTGTTTGTGCAGGGCCAGGAGTTGGACTGGATGATCCTTGTGGGTGCCTTCCAGCTCAGGATATTCCATGATTCCATGAGTATGCTCTAATCTGTGTTTCTGACTTTCCACTTTTGTTACCCAGCAGTCGCAAATCCTGGAATTCCAGCAGCCCCCTCCTCTGCAAACATCCCCAGAGCACCAGTGTTATTCCTGAAGAGGAAACAAAGCCTCTTGCCTGTTGCTGGTGTGGACGTCCCCCTCTGCCTCTCCTTCCCCCTCGGAGCCCTCTCCCTCCTGCTGGCCCGTGGTGGTGCTGATGGCTCCCGTGCTGGAGCTGACGCTGCCCGGCCCCGCTGGGTGGCCCTCGGCTGTCGTGTCCCCGTAGGCGCTGCTCCGGCCAGACACTGGGAAAGGAAAGGAACACAGGGAAAGACAATGTCAGCACAACTCAACAAGCACCTTGCCTGCTTCGTATCCACCAGCACAGCTGAGCTGTAGTTTAGACTCATGGTTCTAAGGAGCTGCTGGCTTTGGTTCTCAAAGCTACAAAAGAGGCTGAAGATGCATCTGTAGAAATCTTTTATTTGCCAGCCTCATCTTTGTGGCCCAAACTGAACTGATCCCACAGAAGTCGTTCCAACTGAGTCAGACAAGGCTTGCATGGGCAGTGCAGACAATTTTTTTAGTACAAGTCTGTGATAATTTTACCTGGGTATCAGTCCCAGACTAAAAAGGGAGGAATTGATCTTGTCTCATCCAAACTTACTCAGCAGCATAGTGAATTCTCTCAGTCTTGCTCTAGGCATTCTGAGAGGCAAAGGCTCCAGGGAGACCTTGATGTGGCCTCCCAACACCTTAAAGACTACTGAAAAGGAGGGAGAGGGACTTGTTATATGGGGAGAGAGTGACAGGACCAGGGGCAGTGAACAAGGGCAGGGTTAGATGGGATATTAGGAAGAATTTCTTTACTCAGAGGGTGATGAAGCCCCAGCACAGGGTGTCCAGAGAAGCTGTGGCTGCCCCATCCCTGGAAGTGTCCAAGGGCAGGTTGGACGAGGCTTGGAGCAGCCTGGGACAGTGGAAGCTGACCCTGCCTTGGGGTTGGAATGGATGATCTTTAAGGTTCCTTCCCACCCAAACCATTCTGGGATTTGATTATTCTGTCATTACAGCCCAGCAAAACCTGCTGCAGATTCCACACTTCCAGAGAACCATGAAAAGCAGCCAATATTCCACCTGTGGGCACTTGGTGGAACCCACAAAACGATGGATGGCAGCAGCCACTGGGAGCTGAGATTTGCTCTGTGCCAGGGATCACCCACACGTTCCCATGGTGGGCAAGGCTGTGGCAGCAGGGAAGGAGCAGGGTGCAGCAGGGGTGCAGCAGGGAGGGTGCAGCAGGGAAGGAGCAGGGAAAGAGCAGAGAGGGAGCAGCAGGGGTGCAGCAACGGGGTGCAGCAGGGTGCAGCAGGGACAGAGCAGGGAGGGAGGAGGGAGGAGTAGGGTGCAGCAGGGGTGCAGCAGGGGTGCAGCAGAGTGCAGCAGGGAGGGAGCAGGGTGCAGCAGGGTGCAGGAGGGAGGAAGCAGGGAGGGAGCAGGGTGCAGCAGGGGTGCAGCAGAGTGCAGCAGCAGCAGGGAGGGTGCAGCAGGGAGGGAGCAGCAGAGAGCAGGGTGCAGCAGGGTGCAGCAGGGTGCAGCATGGGCAGCAGGGTGCAGCAGGGAGGGAGAAGGGTGCAGCAGAGGTGCAACAGGTCAGGGGAGGGTGCAGCAGGGGGTGCAGGGTGCAGCAGGGGTGCAGCAGGTGCAGCAGGGAGGGGGTGCAGGGTGCAGCAGGAGCAAACTCTGCAGCCTGATGGAGGCTGAGCCCCAGGGGCAGGCAGGGAGCAGTGCAGATAAATGGTTATCTCCATTTGCACTGCCTGGCTGCCCGGGGTTTTAATCAGGGAGTAATTGCTCCTGTTTGTTTGGGAAACTCGCAGGGACCAACCATCGGTCAGGCACAGAGAGGAAACCGTGCCTGGGAGAGAACAAGGAGGAGAAAGAAACCTTCAAACCTGCACACTGCCAGCCTGGCAAAGCTCTTGCTGCCACGTACCCACTTTGTACCCACTTTGTACCCACTTTGTACCCACCAAGGCTGATCCCAGGTGGGCAGAGCAAACCCAGCAGCCCTGGCGAATGGCACAGCCCTCCCCAAATGACACATCTCCTGACTTGCCCCAGCTCGAGGCAAGCAGAAAGCAGCTGGAATCACACTGTGCCCAGCCTGGGCAGCGGTGCACGGGGAGGAGGACAAAGGTGCCACATGATGGATCGTCTCCAGCTTGCAGCTTGTCACTCCTGGTTACCATCATTCCAAAGGAGGAGGAAAATCTGGGCCTCTGAGTGACATTATTCTTTACCTGGAGTCTGGGGAGCACCACGGAGGAGGCTGGGAAGAGCCTTTTCCATGAGTGATAAGCAACCCTTCCTCATTTCCCGTTTGCTGCCACGCTTCCCAAGCCAGGCTGGGATAAAGCTCCCCTCAGCCCCCAGATGGAGATGGATAACGAAGCTTAAGAGTGACACGAGGTCACACAAAGCAGTGCTTTGAGCTGGAAAATGGGAATGCTGTGCATTATTGTACAAGGGCCCCCAGCCCTGTGGCAGCTCCTTCAGCCACTGCCCCAGGATGGTTTTCAAACACTCCCTCAGGAGGGAATGCACACAGATATTGCTGTGGAAAACAAAAAAGGGCAGTTCTGCTTCCAGCATTCTGTAACCTGTCCAGATGGATGCTCTCATGCCCCAGGCTGTCTTTTCCTCTTATCCAAACTCAAACGAGAAAGAAATTCCACTCTGCACCTCATGACTCAACAGGAGGGTCTCCCTGACCCTTTTGGCTCTTTAGTCTCAGTGTAAATCACTTTAAATCAATTCTCACTCCATTTTCCTTTGCAGAATTCATCCATGCAGGAATGAATAGAGTAAAACTTGCCATCAAACTTTGTTCAATCACACTCTGACAAATTTAAATTCAATCCCCTTTTGCTAATACTTTTGCTGTGATTCTTTAGGCAACACAAGTCACTCATCTGTGACACAAGGTATGGGCACAGCTGAAACAGCTCCACCACCAGCAATGGATGAGATAATAATTCATGGTTGGGAGATAAGCTAGAAATGAATCTCCATTTAAAAACTCTGCACAGATGCCTCTAGCAGGTTCCTGCTTGTCTTTATGGTTTCATCAGAGCTATTTCTGTTCCAGGATGTTATATTTGTAATACTTTTTTTTTAATGTAGGAAACAGCTTATTTGATCAATTTGCCCTATTTTTCTGTTCATGAATTTAGTGGGAGGTTAATCATTTCCCTGGGTTTACTAGAAATTACCTGCCAGATATAATTGCAGTAAATAAAACTTACTCTGGAGCTCAGGCTTGTGTGGTTCAAAACAAATGCCTGCAATTACTGCATTTGTGGAGCATGAGCTCAGGAGAGCAGGAACACGGGGAAGGAAATTAGTCTGGGGTCTTAAAAGGCACCTAAGGACTGCAAGTGCGTGTTCCCTGGCAGCTGGTCAGCAAATCCCTACGGATATTCTGCTAAATGCTGCCTTGCTGTCCTGGAGAGGCAGCAGTGGCTGCGCTGTGCAGAGGGCAGCGGCCTGTGCCTGCTCCCTGCACATCCCAGGCTGCTGGGGAGCAGGGATGTCACTCCAGAAAGTGCTCAGCAGTTGCTCAGTGCCCCTTGATCCTTCCCCCACATAGCAAAGTTGTGATATTTTCCTCGCATTTACTCTTTTCTGTCGTAGCTTGAGCTGCCTTCCACACGTTGTTCAATCAGGTGCCCTCTCCTGCAGCTGCAGTGCCTTTGCCACCTGTTGACAGCTCTGTCTCACACAGACACATCTGAAAAATATTCAGGTTATGCATAAACCCTTTGTGTGACCTGCAGGGAGGGCTGGGGGCAGGGGCTCAGGGCACCCCTGGCACTCAGAAAACCAAGGAACAAGCTGCATTTGTGCTTCCAGCCTTTGCTGTCCCTCAGGACCCTGAGATAGCTCCGATGTGTGGGGGCTGGAGTGGATAAAAGGGAATTTTTGCTTATTAAGAAAAAGATTTATTTTGGAAACGTGCCCCTGCATTTCTCTCAACACTGCACAGTAAAATGCACACATAAGGAGGGCAATTTCCT
>JACSVZ010000023.1:2795627-2810719 GCA_014706295.1 Lycocorax pyrrhopterus obiensis
AATCCCAGTTTCCCCAATCACACATGGAATTTTTCTTACCTCCCACCAGGAAAAACGAGATGGAAAATCTGTTAGAAAATTCTCATTTCCCAAGGAAACGAGGCCGGAAAGAAACGGGGAGGAAGGTTTTCATCCCAGTTTTTTCCCCCCTTTGGATTAAGCCTCTCCTGACCTTTTTTCCAAGCACCGCTGGTTTTAGAGCAGGTGTGGAATCAGGAATAAACCTGGAATTTCTTTGGAATAAAACCAAGGAGAAGCTCCCGTGCCTGTTTATAAATGAACAGGGATCTGTTTTTCCCGATTTTCCCAAGCTTTGGATTTCTCTGCCCATTCCCGCCTCTAGAAATCCCCACTTTTCTGCCTTTTCCACGAGGATTCAGCAGGAAAACGGGACACCCCTCGGATGGGGGGCAGGTTTTTCCGGAATCCCTTCAACAGCACCAAAAAGAGGGAAGAAATTCCTAAAAATTGGCATTAAATAGGGAAGAGGGACTCACCGCACGGTGGATTGGTAAACCAGGTCTTCCCGCTTCCGGTAGTTTTCCATCTGGGAAAAGTTGGTGGAAAACATGGCATCGAAGGTGAAGATCTTCTGCTTGATGGTGCCGCCGTCAGTGACCTGCGGGAAACAATCCCAGTGTCCCGAATTCGGGAATTTTGGGAATTTCGGGGCCGTTTTTGAATATTTCAAAGGGTTTTGCTCTGAGAATTTGAATAAATTTATTTGGGATTTGAATAGATTTGTTTAGATTTGAATAAGTTTATTTACCCCTTAATGTCACTAATAAAATTAGTGTATTTATTTGAATTTTAATATAATTTTTTATTTTAATATTATTTTATTTGAATTTAATTTTTAATAGATTTATATTAAATATTGAAAGTACAATTAATTCCGTATTTTTATGCAGCACATTTAAATATTTAAATTAGAATTTTATTTTTATTTATGTTTTTTAATTTTATTTATGTTTTTATTTCTATTTCTATTTCTATTTCTATTTCTATTTCTATTTCATCACGATTTTCTTATTTATCCATAGAATCCCAGGATCTTTCAGCTTGAAATTTACGGATTTATGATGCCCCTGCTGAGATAAAAGTCAAAATCCACATTTTCCACCCCATTATTCCATCGCCAGCTCTCTTTTCCACCCAGGAATTGTCATTTTTAAACGGAAAACGTCTCCTTTTAGGACTTTTATTCCCTGTGCCCCCAACACCTCTGGATTTATCTTCCCTGCTTTTGAAGAGGAGTTTTAGTGGAAAAATGGGGAGGAAAATGGGAATTTTGGGGCTAAACCAGCTCAGATCCAGCAGAGTTAAAATTCCCATTTTTTAAAAATAAACCAGGAGCAGCAGAAAATTTTGGGATTTCATCCCCAAATCCAACATTTCCTGAGGACAAAACCCCATTTCCGCACCCAACCCTCGGGACAAAACTCCGCCGTCATTCCCGATTTCCTCTTTTCCCACTTTTTTTTATGGCCAAAAGCAGCAGAAAAGGAGGGGAAAAAAAATCTGTCACTAAAAAAACCTCTTCCAATTTATTATCCCAGGCTGAGGCTTTTATGGGAAAGAAATTCCACCCTGGCACCGATGGGATGAAGAAAAGCGGGAAAAATGATGGGAATTGTAAATCTCTGGCCTCGGGAAGCAGGGGAACTTTCCAGGGAAGTTTCCAAGGATTTTTCCTGACTTTTCTTTGGGTTGGAGGAGAAACCTCGGAGCTGCTCCGGGATGGAGAAGCTCTTTGCGCATCCAAAGGGATTTCAGGGATTCCTTTAGGGTGGGAAGCACTGGGAATGGTGGAGGTGGCGCCCACGGATCGGGAATTTGCAGCCACGGGATTTTTCCCAGCACATCTGGACGGATGTGGGCCCGAATCCCCCTCCATCCAAGGATAGGAGCGGGAAAACGCCGCTGGAATCCCTCTGGAATCACCCTGCGGGACCCCTCACATTCCCTTAGGATTCGGAGCGCTGGGAAGCGCCGCATCCCTGAGGGAATCACCGGGAGTTAACGGCTCCCAGGAAAAGGCCCATCAGGAATTGTCTCTCTCCGGGGATCAGCCCTAATTCCAGCCTTTTATCCGTGCGCCGGGGGCGCTTTTTTGGGAAGAGGAGCTCCAAAGGAATTTGCAGCCTGACTTTTCCAGCTGGGAATCAAAGGAGGAGGATAATTGGGCAGCATCCCAAGGTTCCCGTTCCAACTGGATGTGTCCACATCCAGGAATGTCAGGAACATTCCAGGCCCGAGGCTGCTTCCCGCATTATTCGTAAATCCCAGGAAAAATCCCATTCCCGACAAAACCCGGCTGTTCCAGAGGCAGCTCCAGCCCTCCTCTCCACGCTGACCCGAACATTTGCTGTTCCCAAAATCCATTAAAATCCCAGAGCCTCCCACCGGGATGCCCAAAGGTTCCAAAACCATCGGGAAAGTGACGGATGCGGGATGAAGGGAGCGATTTGGGAGCGGTTGGAATGGTTGGAATTGGGATCTGGTCCAGGCTCCGTGTCCCGGGGCTGGATCGATGGATGCCCTTTCTCCAAGCGAATGGACAATCGCTCTGGAAAGAGGGAAAATTCCCTGGAGCAGCCGCAGCGCTCCTGGTGTTGGGGGGGGTCTGCGGAGTCCACGTCAGAGCCACCGGGAAAAACTCGTTATCCTGGAAAACTCCGGATTTATGTTTTTTCCTGCCTCCCTCGCCCATTCCCTGGAGAATCGCAACACTGGAAAAAAAATTCCTCATCCTGGAAAACCCCGGATCTAGGTTTTTCCTGCCCGTTCCACGGAGAATCACAGCCACCGGGAAAAATTAATTATCCTGGAAAACTCCGGATTTAGGTTTTTCCTGCCTCCCTCGCCCATTCCCTGGAGAATCACAACACTGGAAAAAATTCCTCATCCTGGAAAACCCCGGATCTAGGTTTTTTCCTGCCTATTCCACGGAGAATCACAGCCACCGGGAAAAATTAATTATCCTGGAAAACTTCGGATTTAGGTTTTTCCTTCCTCCCTTGCCCATTCCCTGGAAAATCACAACCACTGGGAAAAACTGCTCGTCCTGGAAAAGTCCGGATTTAGGTTTTTTTCCTGCTCATTCCCTGGAGAATCAAAACACCGGGAAAAACTCGTTATCCTGGAAAACTCCTGGTTCTGCTTTTTCCTGCCCATTCCCTGGAGAATCCTCATCCAGCTGAAATCCAGCCTCCCATCCCGCTCTTCCAAGACCACTGATCCCACCTTGCTCCGAGCCCCCAACGCCACATTCCCCTTCCCAAAATCCAGAGGAGCTGATTGGTTTTCCCGATCCTTGCTGGTTTGATCCCAAAACGACCCCCACATCCCAAAGGGATCACCCACCAGCATCCCAAAAAACTCAGGAACGAGCAAATCAACATTTTACGGGAGAGTTGAGCAATTTTGGGAGGCACATCCCAGATTTCTGCTGCCTCTCCGGAGCCCGAGCGATGCCCTGGGAATAAAGAGCTCCATAAACTCTGCGGATGCTCCCGACCTTTTCTCCCCGAGCATGAGGAATTCACAGCATTCCCCATAAATTATCCTCTTGGAGATGGATGGCACCAGCCAGCCCTCCCGGAGCTGCCGGCCGGAAATCTCTCCATCAGCAGCTCTGCTCCATTTTTAGGGAATTCCTTCTCATCCATAAAACTCGAGTTGTCCCCGGAAGGGAAGCGGGGTTGGAAATCCCGGCACGACTCGGACTGAGTGGGGTTGGCTGGAAAATGTGGAATTTCTGGGAGTGAGAGGGGAAAAGCGGCATTCTGGTGTCTCCTCCTGAGGTAATTCCCAAATTTTGAAGGCTCTGGCATTCCTGGCAGCACTGGGTGGTACGGGCAGGGCTTGGAATTCGGGTGTCCTTCCCTCGGCTCTGGCGTTCCGCTCGGAGCTGCTGCAGGCCGTGACTTTACCGGTGTCACCAGCCACATTCCCACTTGGAGGTGACATTCCCACCTGGAGCCACCTCGGGAATGCCTGGAGCCACCTCAGGATCCGGCACAACCCCGGGGAAGCTGGCGCCGGGAGCCGAGGAACAGCTCCAGGTCTTCCCGACCTCATTCCGAGCTCGTCCGCACGGATTCCGCCACCCCCGTCTCCTGCCAAGGCTTTTTCGGGAGCTCTCCAGGTGCAGATCCGTGTTCGCAACTGTTCCCAGGAACATCACACCTTCCGGAGGTGTTGGGATTGTTGGATGTTAATTAACGCCTCTGCCCGTGGGACGTGTTCCTGTTTATTCCGGGAAAAATCCCCTTTGCTCATCCCGGGAATGCTGAAATCGGCCGCATTCCAGCGGCTGAGGGGTTTCCCAGTGGGAGGAACCCCTCCCTGTCCCTCATCCCTGGGAAATCCAGGGAATTGCTGGAATTGCGGGTGCTGGTTGCACTGTGGGGCTTCTCCATGGGGTTTCACCCTTGGGAAGAGGCTCCTCGGCCTCGGAGCACACGAATCCCAATGGGATCACCCACCCCGGAGTTATGGATTCATAATGTGAGTTATGGATGCACCTGGTGGGCTATGGGTTCATCCTGTGGGTTATGGATGCACCTGGTGGGTTACGGATTCATCCCGTGGGTTACGGATGCATCCCATGGGTTATGGATTCATCCCGTGGGTTATGGATGCATCCGTGGGTTATGGATTCATCCCGTGGGTTATGGATGCACCCGGTGGGTTATGGATTCATCCCGTGGGTTATGGATGCATCCGTGGGTTATGGATGCACCCGGTGGGTTATGGATTCATCCTGTGGGTTATGGATGTCCCATGGGTTATGGATTAATCCCATGGGTTATGGATGTATCCCATGGGTTACAGATACATCCCATGGGTTATGGATGCACCCATGGGTTATGGGTCCATCCCATGGGTTATGGATGCATCCCGTGGGTTATGGATTAATCCCATGGGTTATGGATGTATCCCATGGTTACAGATACATCCCATGGGTTATGGTGCACCCAATGGGTTACGGATGCATCCCGTGGGTTATGGATCCATCCCGTGGGTTACGGATGCATCCCGTGGGTTATGGATGTGCCCTGAGGGGTTATGGATGCATTCCATAGGTTATACACCCGTCCAGGGAGTTACGGATGCATCCCGTGGGTTGTGGATGTGCGCTGATGCATTCCATAGGTTATACACCCATCCAGGGAGTTATGGATGCATCCTGGGGGTTATGGATGTATCCTGTGGGTTATGGATGTACCCAGTGGGTTATGGATTCATCCCACAGGTTATGGATGCATCCCATGGGTTATGGATTCATCCCACGGGTTACAGACACGTCCCATGGATTATGGATTCATGCCATGGGTTATGGATGTGCCCAGTGGGTTATGGATTCATCCCGTGAGTTACGGATGCATCCCAGTGGGTTATGGATTAATCCAATGGTTATGGATGTATCCGTGGATTATACACCCATCCCATGGGTTATGGGTCCATCCTGTGGGTTATGGATTCATCCCATGGGTTATGGATGTGCCCAGTGGGTTAAGGATTCATCGTGGGTTATGGATCCATCCCGTGGGTTACGGATGCATCCCGTGGGTTATGGATGTACCCAGTGGGTTATGGATGCATCCCATTGGTTACGGCTCCATCCCACGGGTTGTGGATTAATCCCACAGGTTATGGATCCATCCCGTAGGTTACACACCTTCCCATGGGTTATGGATCCATCCCACAGGTTATACATCCATCCCATGGGTTATGGATCCATCCCATAGGTTATACATCCATCCCATGGGTTATGGGTCCATCCTGTGGGTTATGGATCCATCCCATAGGTTATACATCCATCCCATGTGTTGCGGATCCATCCTGTGGGTTATGGATCCATCCTGTGGGTTATGGATCCATCCCGTGGATTACGGATCCATCCCAGGGGTTATGGATCCATCCCACAGGTTATACATCCATCCCATGGGTTGCGGATCCATCCTGTGGGTTATGGATCCATCCTGTGGATTACGGATCCATCCCGTGGATTACGGATCCATCCCAGGGGTTACGGATCCATCCCAGGGTTTATTCCCCCCTCCATTCCCCACCGAAGTGCCGCCATTGACTCTTCCACCTCTCTCCCCCTTTTCCCTCCCCCTTCCCGCCTGGAGCAGCTCAGATCCCTCAAACTCCGGGAGCTCCCTCTGCTCCCTGTCCGATAAACCACGGGAAAGAGGAGCCCCACGTGACCCCAATCCAGCGCTCCGGAGCCACATTCCCATGATTTACAGGCGGAATAAATAGAGCTCCGCAGCTCCGGCGGATCCGCCCCGGCACTCCCGGATCCATCCATCACCTCCGGCACCCGGAGCTGCCGCTGGAGCTTTGGGAAGCTGCAAAAGTCCGGGAGCGAGACAAGACAGGGGCAAAAACGGGAGAAAAACCTTAAAACCGGGAAGGAATTTGGCAAATCCTGAGACGCTCCATGAAAAACCCAATTTCCCAAACGCAGGAAGCTCCCTGGGAAAGGAGCAGGAGGGAAGGAGGGGTAAAAAACCTGGGAGAAAGGGGGATTTGTGGGATAAAAATAAAAGCTGGGATATTTTTGCCCTTCCCGTTCCCGCCGAGGTTTCTCGGAGCATCATTTGCTCCGGAGCATCGGCCGCTCCCGCGCCCTCCTCGCAGGGGGGATTATGCAAATCCAGCCCCAGCTCCGGGAAAGTGGTTAATCCAACATTACCGAGTGGAAAAGGAAGGGAAAAACCTGGTGGAGACGGCGGAGCCAGCAGAAAAAAATTCCTCCCCCAAAAAAAAGGGGGAGACGGAGCCAATTCCCAGCTGGAATCTGGGATTCGGGGCGGGTTTGGGTTTATTCCCTGCCTGAATGCCCTGTCCACCATTTAGGGGTCCATCCCTAAATTATTATAGGAAAGTCCATCTGGGATCCCATGGAAATGTTCCCGTGCACCATCACATTCCAGCGGCCGGATTCGTATCCGTCGGAGAGCTCCTTTCCCTATTTAAAAACCTGGGAATGGAGAAAGGGCTGCTCCTTTTCAGGGAGCAGGAACAGGATGGGGAATCCAAGGAAAAGCATTCCCAGCTGCTCCACCAATGCCACGCCCTTTCTTTGCCTCCTCCAGGAGTTTTCCCTGGAAAACCTCAGGTTTTCTTGGATAAAACCGTTGTGTGGTGGCAGCTTATCCCAAATTTCCCAGAGAAAGCTCAGGCTGGTGAACCTGAGGCTGGGTCAAGGCTAAGGAGTGATCCAGGGGCAGCTCCAGCCTCCAATTCCCCTCATTCCCAAATAAAACCGGCCTCCAAATCCCCCCTTTCCCAAATAAAACCGGCCTCCAAATCCCCCCTTTCCCAAAGAAAACCAACATCCGAATTCTCCCTTTCCCAAATAAAACCAAAACCCAAATTCCCCTTTCCCAAATAAAACCAACATCCAAATCCTTCCTTTCCCAAATAAAACAGGTTTCGAAATTCCCTCTTCCCAAATAAAACCAGCCTCCAAATCCTTCCTTTCCCAAATAAAACAGGTTCGAAATTCCCCCTTTCCCAAATAAAACCAGCCTCCAAATTCCCCTTTCCCAAAGAAACCAACATCCGAATTCCCCCTTTTCCCAAATAAAACCGGCCACAAAATCCCCCCCTTTCCCAAAGAAAACCAACATCCAAATTCCGTCTTTTCCAAATAAAACTGGCCTCCAAGTTCCCCCTTTCCCAAATAAAACAGGTTTCAAAATTCCCCCTTTCCCAGATAAAACCAACATCCAAATCCCCCTTTCCCAAATAAAACCGACCTCCGAATTCCCCCTTTTACCAAATAAAACCAACATCCAAATCCTTCCTTTCCCAAATAAAACAGGTTTCGAAATTCCCCCTTTCCCAAATAAAACCAACATCCAAATCCTTCCTTTCCCAATAAAAAACCAACATCCAAATCCTTCCTTTCCCAAATAAAACAGGTTTCAAAATTCCCCTTTCCCAAATAAAACCGGCCTCCAAATTCCCCCTTTTTCAAATAAAGCCGGCCTCAAAATTCTCCCCCTTTCCCAAATAAAACCAGCCTCCGAATTCCCCCTTTTCCCAAATAAAACCGACACCCAAATTCCCTTTTCCAAAGCCATCCCACACCCCTCCCCGCCCTGTTTTCCAAGGCCAACCCCCGCTGCCTCCCTCCTCCCTGGAACTGATATTCCCATCAGCCCGAGCTCCGGCTGCTTTTTCCTGCCTCATCCAGCCTTGACCTCCTGCTCCCGAGGCCGGGCTGGCTCCGCATTCCCGTTCCCCGAGGCGTCGGAGCTCACCCGGTACCAGACGATCTCCCGCATTTTCCGTCGGTTTTGAAGTTGCATTTCAGGGTCACGGCGTCTCCCACCACCACCGGAGGCAGGGGCTCGATGCTGACGGTCAGATAGGCTGGAAAAGCGGGAAAAGAAAAAAGGCGGGAAAAGAAAAAGGCAGGAAAACTGAGCTGGGCTCCAGGGAAGTTCGGAGCGGGGCTTAAAACGTTGTTTTCCAGGGGTTTGTGGATTAATGGCGCTGTTGTATCCCAGGGAATGCCCAGCCAAGTCCTGACCCCTCGCAGGGATGGATTTGGGCCGTTCCCAGCGATCCCAAAAAAAGTCCAAACTGAAGGAAATCCATCCTGAATCTGGGAAAATCCCAGCAGCCACCATTCCCACTGCGAATTCCCATCCTTCCTACGGAGTTGCTGCTTCTCCCATCGTCTGCCCCTCACCGGTTCTCTCCCCTGTGCTTCCGTAAAACTTCCCAAATTCCTCATTCCCGATGGGAATGGGTCCAGCAGCTTCCCCAGAGGATGCACAACCCCCACCCGGCAGTTTTCCAGCTCCTTCCCCATCTCCCCACCACTGGATGCCGGATCCATCCTCGCTCCAGAGGGAAAATCGGAGCCTGGGCAGCTCCATCCATCTCTTTTTCCCCTCTTTCCCTCGATTTGCTGGGAAACCGGGAGCAGGGAGCAATTGCATTCCCGGTTTATTTTCCTGCCTTTCCCGCGGCTGTTGGGAGATGATGGATCGACAGCCTGGAAAATCCCAGCCTTTCCTCAGCATCCTTCCCTGTTTGACACCAGGACATCCCAAAAAAAACCCCTCACCCCCCCTAAATTCCCGGGTTTTTTAACCCCTCCTTGCACCAGTTGGGAAAACAGCCGAGAAAACGTCAGGAAAACAGGAGCAGGTTTGGAAGCGGGGCTGGAAGTCAGAGATTCCTTTGTGGAAGACGCCCTGGAAAGGGGGGAAGGTGAATTCCCGGGATTTTTTGTGCCTCCCAGGCAGTGATCCGAGGCTCAGCATTCCTTGTAAAACAACTTGGAGGTGTTTGTGCCATAAATCCCAGGCACGACCTGCGGGAGAACACGCTCCGGGAACACGTGCCGGCTGCGGCAGCAGGGCAGCATGGCCCGGAATATTGAACACCGGATAAAGCCGGAAAATCCCGTTTTGTGCTGCTTTTGGGGGGCTGCAGGAACAGCTCTGCGCAAGGAAAAGCTGGGAAATAAAAGCAGATTTTTTGGGGCTGTTTGGGAGTAGGGCTGAGGGTTAAATCCCTTTTCAGCCCCGAATGATGCTGGGAATGATGGATTTCGGTGTTGCACCCCGGAATCCTGGTTCTTCTCGCTGGGAGCCACCGAAATCCTTGGCCAACATTCCCTGTCCGTCTGCGGCCGGTGCCTTTCCAGCCTCTCCAGCCTGCCCAGGGTTTATTTTTGTTCCTAAAGCGGGGATTAATTCCCTGCGACTGCCAAGGCTGCACGAGGGGCCCTTGGATTCGGGGCTTTGCCGATGGAAAAGGCAGGGATGGGGAAGGAGGAGGAGGATGGATGGATGGATGGATGGATGGATGGATGGATGGATGGAGGAAGGGCAGCCGAGGTTTCTCCGGCTGCCCCGATTCCCCTCGCTCGGCTTTTGACATTTCCGAGCTCCGGGATGAGCAACAGGCACGGAAAAGCAGCGGGGGGATGAGCAAATCCTTGGCAGCGCAGCAGGAGCCGCCCCAAGGAAATCGGGATGCGGGCGGAAAAGCTCTGCCTTTCCATGGACCGGGAGCCTCCGGGTGGGATCGCAGCTCCCGCCCGCCCCCGGATCAACGGGAGATTAACGGGAGCCGGGGAGGAACCGGCAAAGCCGGAGCGGAGATGGATTTTCCCTCGTGCCCGTGTGGGTGTGGAGATCCAGGAGTTCCCAATGCAACATTCCCAGATGTTTTCCATCCCTCTTCCCACGTTATTCCCTTCCAGACCTGTGCATTCCCATGGGAAGAGGAACCATCCACATCCCCATCCCTGTCCAGAGCAAAGATTGGATTTTCCCTCCTGTCCAAGGGATCCAGGAGTTCCTGGAGCAGCATTCCCAGATGTTTTCCATCCCTCTTCCCACGTTATTCCCTTCCAGACCTGTGCACTCCCATGGGAAGAGGAACCATCCCCATCCATCCAGAGCAAAGATTGGATTTTCCCTCCTGTGCATGGGATCCAGGAGTTCCTGGAGCAGCATTCCCAGATGCTTTCCATCCCTCTTCCCACGTTATTCCCTTCCAGACCCAAGCACGCCCATGGGAAGAGGAACCATCCACATCCCCATCCCTGTCCAGAGCAAAGATTGGATTTTCCCTCCTGTCCATGGGATCCAGGAGTTCCTGGAGCAGCATTCCCAGATGTTTTCCACCCCTCTTCCCATGCTATTCCCTTCCAGACCTGTGCACTCCCATGGGAAGAGGAACCATCCCCATCCCTGTCCAGAGCAAAGATTGGATTTTCCCTCCTGTCCACGGGATCCAGGAGTTCCCGGAGCAGCATTCCCAGATGTTTTCCATCCCTCTTCCCACGTTACTCCCTTGCAGACCTGTGCACGCCCATGGAAAGAGGAACCATCCACATCCCGGTCCAGCCGGAGTGGAGACTGGATTTTTCCTCCTTTCCACAGGATCCAGGAGTTCCCAATGCAACATTCCCAGATGTTTTCCATCCCTCTTCCCACGTTATTCCCTTCCAGACCTGTGCACTCCCATGGGAAAGGGAACCATCCCCATCCCAGTCCAGCCAAGGTGGTGTTTGGACCATTCCCTGATTTTTGGTGGATTTTTAAGGTCAAAAAGCAGCAAGTTTGGGGTGGCCCCAGCCACTCCCATGCAGCAAATCCATCCATCCATCCAAGCATTTTTCCAAGGAAATCCCCCTCCAAACCCATCCCTGACCTGCATCTTCTGGGGGGCCAAAAAAAAAAGCCAAAATGGGAATTTTTTCCCCCCTCTGCTCCCTCCATGTGCTGGAAAACCACTCGGAGCAGCTTCCACCTGTATTCCTGGGAATTCCGGCTTGGCTGGGCCTTAAACACCAGAGTGGAACCACGGGATGCTCCCGAGCTTTTCCCACATGGAAAAGGCAAAGCTCCGGAGCTCCAGGATTTATTGCTCCGGTGCCGTGGGATGTGGATCCCACGGAGAGCTGATGCCTGGAAGGGGAGGGAAGGGGAAAATCCAAATGCTCCCCAAATCCAGAGCAAAACCACCCCAGAAGTTGCGGAAAAGAAGGAGGGAAGAGGGAGAGGGAAACAGATGCCGAGTCCCCACAGGAGCTGGCCGAGGATGCGGGGAGGGGAGGGGGAAAACCGGGAAAACAAAGCCGGGCGCTGGAAAATGAAGCGGGGATCCAGATGGAGCCGTCCAAATCCCGCTGTTTGGCTGTGGCTGACGCGCGAATCCCATCCCTCATCCTCCCCTTCCCTTCGCTTCCCGACAGGGAACAACTGCGAGGTGGCAGCGCTGCTCCAGAGCCTCCCTCGGCTCCCTTTTTTTTCAGGATTTGCTGCGGAGAACAAAGCGGCGGTGACGGGAACGGCTGGATGGGAAGAACTCTTCCAAAAGGGATCCAAGGGAGGAGCCCATCCCAAATTTCCGTCATCCCTTGCATTATCAGCATCCCCTTATCAGCCTCACTTCGCTCCCTTTATTTTTGGGATTTGCTGCCGGGAACAAGCGGCGGTGACGGGAACGGCTGGATGGAAGAACTCTTCCAAAAGGGTTCCAAGGGAGGAGCCCATCCCAAATTTCCATCATCCTCTCGTTATCAGAATCTCCTTATCAGCATCCCCTTATCAGATTCCCCTTATCAGCCTCACTTCGTTCCCTTTTTTTCGGGATTTGCTGCGGAGAACAAACCGGCGGTGACGGGAAAGGCTGGATGGGAAGAACTCTTCCAAAAGGGCTCCAAGGGAGGAGCCCATCCCAAATTTCCGTCATCCCTTGCGTTATCAGCATCCCTTTATCAGCATCCCCTTATCAGATTCCCCTCATCAGCGTCACTTCACTCCCTTTATTTTTGGGATTTACTGAGGGGAACAAAGGGGCAGTGACAGGAACGGCTGGATGGGAAGAACTCTTCCAAAAGGGTTCCAAGGGAGGAGCCCATCCCAAATTTCCATCACCCCTCTCGTTATCAACATCCTCTTTATCATCATCCCTTTATCAGCATCCCCTTATCAGAGTCCCCTTATCAGCCTCACTTCGTTCCCTTTTTTTCGGGATTTGCTGCGGAGAACAAAGCTGTGGTGACGGGAACGGCTGGATGGGAAGAACTCTTCCAAAAGGGATCCAAGGGAGGAGCCCATCCCAAATTTCCGTCATCCCCTGCGTTACCAGTATCCCTTATCAGCATCCCTTTATCAGCACCCCTTATCAGATTCCCTCATCAGCCTCGCTTCGCTCCCTTTATTTTTGGGATTTACTGGGGAACAAAGCGGTGAGGAACGGCTGGATGGGAAGAACTCTTCCAAAGGGTTAGGAGCCCATCCCAAATTTCCATCACCCCTCTCGTTATCAGAATCTCCTTATCAGCACCCCCTTATCAGCATCCCCTTATCAGCCTCACTTCTCCCTTTATTTTTGGGATTTGCTGGGGAACAAAGCTGTGGTGACGGAAGGCTGGATGGGAAGAACTCTTCCAAAGGCTCCAAGGGAGGAGCCCATCCAAATTTCCATCACCCCCTTCATTATCAGAATCCCTTATCAGTATCCCCTTATCAGATTCCCTATCAGCCTCACTTCGCTCCCTTTTTTTTGGGATTTGCTGGGAAAACAAAGGGCAGTGACAGGAACGGCTGAATGGAAGAACTCTTCCAAAAGGGATCCAAGGGAGGAGCCCATCCCAAATTTCCATCACCCTCTCGTTATCAACTTATCAGCACCCCTTATCAGCTCCCCTTTATCAGCCTCACTTCGTTCCCTTTTTTTGGGATTTACTGGGGAACAAAGCTGTGGTGACGGGAACGGCTGGATGGAAGAACTCTTCCAAAAGGGATCCAAGGGAGGAGCCCATCCCAAATTTCCGTCATCCCTGCGTTACCAGTATCCCCTTATCAGCATCCCTTTATCAGCACCCCCTTATCAGATTCCCCTCATCAGCCTCGCTTCGCTCCCTTTATTTTTGGGATTTACTGAGGGGAACAAGCGGCAGTGACGGGAACGGCTGGATGGGAAGAACTCTTCCAAAAGGGTTCCAAGGGAGGAGCCCATCCCAAATTTCCATCACCCTCTCGTTATCAGAATCCCCTTATCAGCACCCCTTATCAGCATCCCCTTATCAGCCTCACTTCACTCCCTTTATTTTTGGGATTTACTGAGGGGAACAAAGCGGCAGTGACAAGAACGGCTGAATGGGAAGAACTCTTCCAAAAGAGCTCCAAAGGAGGAGCCCATCCCAAATTTCCGTCAGCCCTCTCGATATCAGCGTCCCCTTATCAGCGTCCCCTTATCAGCATCCCTTATCAGCCTCACTTCACTCCTTTATTTTTGGGATTTACTGCGGAGAACAAAGCTGGTGACAGGAACGGCTGGATGGGAAGAACTCTTCCAAAAGAGCTCCAAAGGAGGAGCCCATCCCAAATTTCCGTCATCCCTTGCGTTATCAGCATCCCCTTATCAGCATCCCCTTATCAGATTCCCCTCATCAGCCTCACTTCACTCCCTTTATTTTTGGGATTTACTGAGGGGAACAAAGGGCAGTGACAGGAACGGCTGGATGGGAAGAACTCTTCCAAAAGGGTTCCAAGGGAGGAGCCCATCCCAAATTTCCATCACCCTCTCGTTATCAGCATCCCCTTATCAGATTCCCCTCATCAGCCTCACTTCGCTCCTTTATTTTTGGGATTTACTGAGGGGAACAAAGCTGTGGTGACGGGAACGGCTGGATGGGAAGAACTCTTCCAAAGGGTTCCAAGGGAGGAGCCCATCCCAAATTTCCGTCATCCCTTGCGTTATCAGCATCCCCTTATCAGCATCCCTTTATCAGCATCCCCTTATCAGCATCCCTTTCTCAGCCTCGCTCCGCTTCCCCTTTGCTCTTTTCAATCTGAGATTTTCCAGAGAAAGCCGGGCCGGGCCTCCCCCGGATCGGATTCAGCCCTCTGGAAATTCATCCCTCTGATTAGATCGCATCCCTGGGGAGGAGAGGATATTTTTGCTGGCAATCGCTGGGAATTCTGGCACCATCCAGTTTAAGGGGAATTGGGGGAAAAAAAAAGGGAAAAGGGAAGGGGGGGGAGGAGGAGAGGGGAAGGGAGGGATAAAGGGAACGTCCTTTGAAATCGGGAGTGACGCGCTAATAAAGGAGAACATCGGAACAAGCTCGGCGCTTCCGATCACAAAAGAGCTCCCAGGGATGAGGCAGGAATTGCTCCGGCCCTGGAAAGTGCGGGATGCCGGAAAAAACCCCCGTTCCCAGCCCTTTCCAGCATTCCATGGGGATTTCTGCCCACGACGCAGCCGGGCGCCCCACGGGAATGTCCAGTGGCCGGAATCGCAGCCGGGAGCCCATGGGAATGTCCAGTGGCCGGAATCCCCGTAGGATGAGGTTCTTGGGGAGGAGGGGAGGAAGGGAATGGATGGGCGGGAATCTCCAAGGAAAGGCCTGGGGCCTCGGAGCGATGGAGCTTTCCGAGGAATCCCAGCACCACAGGAGCCCCCCCCACATCTTCCTCAGGCTCCCGATTCCTTCGACCCACATCGAAATCCACATTTATTTATTGGTATAAATCAAAATCCCGGATTTCTCACCTCCCTGCACTTCCCAAAAAGCCGTTTCTCAC
>JACSVZ010000023.1:2815719-2830811 GCA_014706295.1 Lycocorax pyrrhopterus obiensis
AATCCCAGTTTCCCCAATCACACATGGAATTTTTCTTACCTCCCACCAGGAAAAACGAGATGGAAAATCTGTTAGAAAATTCTCATTTCCCAAGGAAACGAGGCCGGAAAGAAACGGGGAGGAAGGTTTTCATCCCAGTTTTTTCCCCCCTTTGGATTAAGCCTCTCCTGACCTTTTTTCCAAGCACCGCTGGTTTTAGAGCAGGTGTGGAATCAGGAATAAACCTGGAATTTCTTTGGAATAAAACCAAGGAGAAGCTCCCGTGCCTGTTTATAAATGAACAGGGATCTGTTTTTCCCGATTTTCCCAAGCTTTGGATTTCTCTGCCCATTCCCGCCTCTAGAAATCCCCACTTTTCTGCCTTTTCCACGAGGATTCAGCAGGAAAACGGGACACCCCTCGGATGGGGGGCAGGTTTTTCCGGAATCCCTTCAACAGCACCAAAAAGAGGGAAGAAATTCCTAAAAATTGGCATTAAATAGGGAAGAGGGACTCACCGCACGGTGGATTGGTAAACCAGGTCTTCCCGCTTCCGGTAGTTTTCCATCTGGGAAAAGTTGGTGGAAAACATGGCATCGAAGGTGAAGATCTTCTGCTTGATGGTGCCGCCGTCAGTGACCTGCGGGAAACAATCCCAGTGTCCCGAATTCGGGAATTTTGGGAATTTCGGGGCCGTTTTTGAATATTTCAAAGGGTTTTGCTCTGAGAATTTGAATAAATTTATTTGGGATTTGAATAGATTTGTTTAGATTTGAATAAGTTTATTTACCCCTTAATGTCACTAATAAAATTAGTGTATTTATTTGAATTTTAATATAATTTTTTATTTTAATATTATTTTATTTGAATTTAATTTTTAATAGATTTATATTAAATATTGAAAGTACAATTAATTCCGTATTTTTATGCAGCACATTTAAATATTTAAATTAGAATTTTATTTTTATTTATGTTTTTTAATTTTATTTATGTTTTTATTTCTATTTCTATTTCTATTTCTATTTCTATTTCTATTTCATCACGATTTTCTTATTTATCCATAGAATCCCAGGATCTTTCAGCTTGAAATTTACGGATTTATGATGCCCCTGCTGAGATAAAAGTCAAAATCCACATTTTCCACCCCATTATTCCATCGCCAGCTCTCTTTTCCACCCAGGAATTGTCATTTTTAAACGGAAAACGTCTCCTTTTAGGACTTTTATTCCCTGTGCCCCCAACACCTCTGGATTTATCTTCCCTGCTTTTGAAGAGGAGTTTTAGTGGAAAAATGGGGAGGAAAATGGGAATTTTGGGGCTAAACCAGCTCAGATCCAGCAGAGTTAAAATTCCCATTTTTTAAAAATAAACCAGGAGCAGCAGAAAATTTTGGGATTTCATCCCCAAATCCAACATTTCCTGAGGACAAAACCCCATTTCCGCACCCAACCCTCGGGACAAAACTCCGCCGTCATTCCCGATTTCCTCTTTTCCCACTTTTTTTTATGGCCAAAAGCAGCAGAAAAGGAGGGGAAAAAAAATCTGTCACTAAAAAAACCTCTTCCAATTTATTATCCCAGGCTGAGGCTTTTATGGGAAAGAAATTCCACCCTGGCACCGATGGGATGAAGAAAAGCGGGAAAAATGATGGGAATTGTAAATCTCTGGCCTCGGGAAGCAGGGGAACTTTCCAGGGAAGTTTCCAAGGATTTTTCCTGACTTTTCTTTGGGTTGGAGGAGAAACCTCGGAGCTGCTCCGGGATGGAGAAGCTCTTTGCGCATCCAAAGGGATTTCAGGGATTCCTTTAGGGTGGGAAGCACTGGGAATGGTGGAGGTGGCGCCCACGGATCGGGAATTTGCAGCCACGGGATTTTTCCCAGCACATCTGGACGGATGTGGGCCCGAATCCCCCTCCATCCAAGGATAGGAGCGGGAAAACGCCGCTGGAATCCCTCTGGAATCACCCTGCGGGACCCCTCACATTCCCTTAGGATTCGGAGCGCTGGGAAGCGCCGCATCCCTGAGGGAATCACCGGGAGTTAACGGCTCCCAGGAAAAGGCCCATCAGGAATTGTCTCTCTCCGGGGATCAGCCCTAATTCCAGCCTTTTATCCGTGCGCCGGGGGCGCTTTTTTGGGAAGAGGAGCTCCAAAGGAATTTGCAGCCTGACTTTTCCAGCTGGGAATCAAAGGAGGAGGATAATTGGGCAGCATCCCAAGGTTCCCGTTCCAACTGGATGTGTCCACATCCAGGAATGTCAGGAACATTCCAGGCCCGAGGCTGCTTCCCGCATTATTCGTAAATCCCAGGAAAAATCCCATTCCCGACAAAACCCGGCTGTTCCAGAGGCAGCTCCAGCCCTCCTCTCCACGCTGACCCGAACATTTGCTGTTCCCAAAATCCATTAAAATCCCAGAGCCTCCCACCGGGATGCCCAAAGGTTCCAAAACCATCGGGAAAGTGACGGATGCGGGATGAAGGGAGCGATTTGGGAGCGGTTGGAATGGTTGGAATTGGGATCTGGTCCAGGCTCCGTGTCCCGGGGCTGGATCGATGGATGCCCTTTCTCCAAGCGAATGGACAATCGCTCTGGAAAGAGGGAAAATTCCCTGGAGCAGCCGCAGCGCTCCTGGTGTTGGGGGGGGTCTGCGGAGTCCACGTCAGAGCCACCGGGAAAAACTCGTTATCCTGGAAAACTCCGGATTTATGTTTTTCCTGCCTCCCTCGCCCATTCCCTGGAGAATCGCAACACTGGAAAAAAATTCCTCATCCTGGAAAACCCCGGATCTAGGTTTTTCCTGCCCGTTCCACGGAGAATCACAGCCACCGGGAAAAATTAATTATCCTGGAAAACTCCGGATTTAGGTTTTTCCTGCCTCCCTCGCCCATTCCCTGGAGAATCACAACACTGGAAAAAATTCCTCATCCTGGAAAACCCCGGATCTAGGTTTTTTCCTGCCTATTCCACGGAGAATCACAGCCACCGGGAAAAATTAATTATCCTGGAAAACTTCGGATTTAGGTTTTTCCTTCCTCCCTTGCCCATTCCCTGGAAAATCACAACCACTGGGAAAAACTGCTCGTCCTGGAAAAGTCCGGATTTAGGTTTTTTCCTGCTCATTCCCTGGAGAATCAAAACACCGGGAAAAACTCGTTATCCTGGAAAACTCCTGGTTCTGCTTTTTCCTGCCCATTCCCTGGAGAATCCTCATCCAGCTGAAATCCAGCCTCCCATCCCGCTCTTCCAAGACCACTGATCCCACCTTGCTCCGAGCCCCCAACGCCACATTCCCCTTCCCAAAATCCAGAGGAGCTGATTGGTTTTCCCGATCCTTGCTGGTTTGATCCCAAAACGACCCCCACATCCCAAAGGGATCACCCACCAGCATCCCAAAAAACTCAGGAACGAGCAAATCAACATTTTACGGGAGAGTTGAGCAATTTTGGGAGGCACATCCCAGATTTCTGCTGCCTCTCCGGAGCCCGAGCGATGCCCTGGGAATAAAGAGCTCCATAAACTCTGCGGATGCTCCCGACCTTTTCTCCCCGAGCATGAGGAATTCACAGCATTCCCCATAAATTATCCTCTTGGAGATGGATGGCACCAGCCAGCCCTCCCGGAGCTGCCGGCCGGAAATCTCTCCATCAGCAGCTCTGCTCCATTTTTAGGGAATTCCTTCTCATCCATAAAACTCGAGTTGTCCCCGGAAGGGAAGCGGGGTTGGAAATCCCGGCACGACTCGGACTGAGTGGGGTTGGCTGGAAAATGTGGAATTTCTGGGAGTGAGAGGGGAAAAGCGGCATTCTGGTGTCTCCTCCTGAGGTAATTCCCAAATTTTGAAGGCTCTGGCATTCCTGGCAGCACTGGGTGGTACGGGCAGGGCTTGGAATTCGGGTGTCCTTCCCTCGGCTCTGGCGTTCCGCTCGGAGCTGCTGCAGGCCGTGACTTTACCGGTGTCACCAGCCACATTCCCACTTGGAGGTGACATTCCCACCTGGAGCCACCTCGGGAATGCCTGGAGCCACCTCAGGATCCGGCACAACCCCGGGGAAGCTGGCGCCGGGAGCCGAGGAACAGCTCCAGGTCTTCCCGACCTCATTCCGAGCTCGTCCGCACGGATTCCGCCACCCCCGTCTCCTGCCAAGGCTTTTTCGGGAGCTCTCCAGGTGCAGATCCGTGTTCGCAACTGTTCCCAGGAACATCACACCTTCCGGAGGTGTTGGGATTGTTGGATGTTAATTAACGCCTCTGCCCGTGGGACGTGTTCCTGTTTATTCCGGGAAAAATCCCCTTTGCTCATCCCGGGAATGCTGAAATCGGCCGCATTCCAGCGGCTGAGGGGTTTCCCAGTGGGAGGAACCCCTCCCTGTCCCTCATCCCTGGGAAATCCAGGGGAATTGCTGGAATTGCGGGTGCTGGTTGCACTGTGGGGCTTCTCCATGGGGTTTCACCCTTGGGAAGAGGCTCCTCGGCCTCGGAGCACACGAATCCCAATGGGATCACCCACCCCGGAGTTATGGATTCATAATGTGAGTTATGGATGCACCTGGTGGGCTATGGGTTCATCCTGTGGGTTATGGATGCACCTGGTGGGTTACGGATTCATCCCGTGGGTTACGGATGCATCCCATGGGTTATGGATTCATCCCGTGGGTTATGGATGCATCCGTGGGTTATGGATTCATCCCGTGGGTTATGGATGCACCCGGTGGGTTATGGATTCATCCCGTGGGTTATGGATGCATCCGTGGGTTATGGATGCACCCGGTGGGTTATGGATTCATCCTGTGGGTTATGGATGTCCCATGGGTTATGGATTAATCCCATGGGTTATGGATGTATCCCATGGGTTACAGATACATCCCATGGGTTATGGATGCACCCATGGGTTATGGGTCCATCCCATGGGTTATGGATGCATCCCGTGGGTTATGGATTAATCCCATGGGTTATGGATGTATCCCATGGTTACAGATACATCCCATGGGTTATGGTGCACCCAATGGGTTACGGATGCATCCCGTGGGTTATGGATCCATCCCGTGGGTTACGGATGCATCCCGTGGGTTATGGATGTGCCCTGAGGGGTTATGGATGCATTCCATAGGTTATACACCCGTCCAGGGAGTTACGGATGCATCCCGTGGGTTGTGGATGTGCGCTGATGCATTCCATAGGTTATACACCCATCCAGGGAGTTATGGATGCATCCTGGGGGTTATGGATGTATCCTGTGGGTTATGGATGTACCCAGTGGGTTATGGATTCATCCCACAGGTTATGGATGCATCCCATGGGTTATGGATTCATCCCACGGGTTACAGACACGTCCCATGGATTATGGATTCATGCCATGGGTTATGGATGTGCCCAGTGGGTTATGGATTCATCCCGTGAGTTACGGATGCATCCCAGTGGGTTATGGATTAATCCAATGGTTATGGATGTATCCGTGGATTATACACCCATCCCATGGGTTATGGGTCCATCCTGTGGGTTATGGATTCATCCCATGGGTTATGGATGTGCCCAGTGGGTTAAGGATTCATCGTGGGTTATGGATCCATCCCGTGGGTTACGGATGCATCCCGTGGGTTATGGATGTACCCAGTGGGTTATGGATGCATCCCATTGGTTACGGCTCCATCCCACGGGTTGTGGATTAATCCCACAGGTTATGGATCCATCCCGTAGGTTACACACCTTCCCATGGGTTATGGATCCATCCCACAGGTTATACATCCATCCCATGGGTTATGGATCCATCCCATAGGTTATACATCCATCCCATGGGTTATGGGTCCATCCTGTGGGTTATGGATCCATCCCATAGGTTATACATCCATCCCATGTGTTGCGGATCCATCCTGTGGGTTATGGATCCATCCTGTGGGTTATGGATCCATCCCGTGGATTACGGATCCATCCCAGGGGTTATGGATCCATCCCACAGGTTATACATCCATCCCATGGGTTGCGGATCCATCCTGTGGGTTATGGATCCATCCTGTGGATTACGGATCCATCCCGTGGATTACGGATCCATCCCAGGGGTTACGGATCCATCCCAGGGTTTATTCCCCCCTCCATTCCCCACCGAAGTGCCGCCATTGACTCTTCCACCTCTCTCCCCCTTTTCCCTCCCCCTTCCCGCCTGGAGCAGCTCAGATCCCTCAAACTCCGGGAGCTCCCTCTGCTCCCTGTCCGATAAACCACGGGAAAGAGGAGCCCCACGTGACCCCAATCCAGCGCTCCGGAGCCACATTCCCATGATTTACAGGCGGAATAAATAGAGCTCCGCAGCTCCGGCGGATCCGCCCCGGCACTCCCGGATCCATCCATCACCTCCGGCACCCGGGAGCTGCCGCTGGAGCTTTGGGAAGCTGCAAAAGTCCGGGAGCGAGACAAGACAGGGGGCAAAAACGGGAGAAAAACCTTAAAACCGGGAAGGAATTTGGCAAATCCTGAGACGCTCCATGAAAAACCCAATTTCCCAAACGCAGGAAGCTCCCTGGGAAAGGAGCAGGAGGGAAGGAGGGGTAAAAAACCTGGGAGAAAGGGGGATTTGTGGGATAAAAATAAAAGCTGGGATATTTTTGCCCTTCCCGTTCCCGCCGAGGTTTCTCGGAGCATCATTTGCTCCGGAGCATCGGCCGCTCCCGCGCCCTCCTCGCAGGGGGGATTATGCAAATCCAGCCCCAGCTCCGGGAAAGTGGTTAATCCAACATTACCGAGTGGAAAAGGAAGGGAAAAACCTGGTGGAGACGGCGGAGCCAGCAGAAAAAAATTCCTCCCCCAAAAAAAAGGGGGAGACGGAGCCAATTCCCAGCTGGAATCTGGGATTCGGGGCGGGTTTGGGTTTATTCCCTGCCTGAATGCCCTGTCCACCATTTAGGGGTCCATCCCTAAATTATTATAGGAAAGTCCATCTGGGATCCCATGGAAATGTTCCCGTGCACCATCACATTCCAGCGGCCGGATTCGTATCCGTCGGAGAGCTCCTTTCCCTATTTAAAAACCTGGGAATGGAGAAAGGGCTGCTCCTTTTCAGGGAGCAGGAACAGGATGGGGAATCCAAGGAAAAGCATTCCCAGCTGCTCCACCAATGCCACGCCCTTTCTTTGCCTCCTCCAGGAGTTTTCCCTGGAAAACCTCAGGTTTTCTTGGATAAAACCGTTGTGTGGTGGCAGCTTATCCCAAATTTCCCAGAGAAAGCTCAGGCTGGTGAACCTGAGGCTGGGTCAAGGCTAAGGAGTGATCCAGGGGCAGCTCCAGCCTCCAATTCCCCTCATTCCCAAATAAAACCGGCATCCGAATTCTCCCTTTCCCAAATAAAACCAAAACCCAAATTCCCCTTTCCCAAATAAAACCAACATCCAAATCCTTCCTTTCCCAAATAAAACAGGTTTCGAAATTCCCTCCCTTTCCCAAATAAAACCAGCCTCCAAATCCTTCCTTTCCCAAATAAAACAGGTTCGAAATTCCCCCTTTCCCAAATAAAACCAGCCTCCAAATTCCCCTTTCCCAAAGAAACCAACATCCGAATTCCCCCTTTTCCCAAATAAAACCGGCCACAAAATCCCCCCTTTCCCAAAGAAAACCAACATCCAAATTCCGTCTTTTCCAAATAAAACTGGCCTCCAAGTTCCCCCTTTCCCAAATAAAACAGGTTTCAAAATTCCCCCTTTCCCAGATAAAACCAACATCCAAATCCCCCTTTCCCAAATAAAACCGACCTCCGAATTCCCCCTTTTACCAAATAAAACCAACATCCAAATCCTTCCTTTCCCAAATAAAACAGGTTTCGAAATTCCCCCCTTTCCCAAATAAAACCAACATCCAAATCCTTCCTTTCCCAATAAAAAACCAACATCCAAATCCTTCCTTTCCCAAATAAAACAGGTTTCAAAATTCCCCTTTCCCAAATAAAACCGGCCTCCAAATTCCCCCTTTTTCAAATAAAGCCGGCCTCAAAATTCTCCCCCTTTCCCAAATAAAACCAGCCTCCGAATTCCCCCTTTTCCCAAATAAAACCGACACCCAAATTCCCTTTTCCAAAGCCATCCCACACCCCTCCCCGCCCTGTTTTCCAAGGCCAACCCCCGCTGCCTCCCTCCTCCCTGGAACTGATATTCCCATCAGCCCGAGCTCCGGCTGCTTTTTCCTGCCTCATCCAGCCTTGACCTCCTGCTCCCGAGGCCGGGCTGGCTCCGCATTCCCGTTCCCCGAGGCGTCGGAGCTCACCCGGTACCAGACGATCTCCCGCATTTTCCGTCGGTTTTGAAGTTGCATTTCAGGGTCACGGCGTCTCCCACCACCACCGGAGGCAGGGGCTCGATGCTGACGGTCAGATAGGCTGGAAAAGCGGGAAAAGAAAAAGGCGGGAAAAGAAAAAGGCAGGAAAACTGAGCTGGGCTCCAGGGAAGTTCGGAGCGGGGCTTAAAACGTTGTTTTCCAGGGGTTTGTGGATTAATGGCGCTGTTGTATCCCAGGGAATGCCCAGCCAAGTCCTGACCCCTCGCAGGGATGGATTTGGGCCGTTCCCAGCGATCCCAAAAAAAGTCCAAACTGAAGGAAATCCATCCTGAATCTGGGAAAATCCCAGCAGCCACCATTCCCACTGCGAATTCCCATCCTTCCTACGGAGTTGCTGCTTCTCCCATCGTCTGCCCCTCACCGGTTCTCTCCCCTGTGCTTCCGTAAAACTTCCCAAATTCCTCATTCCCGATGGGAATGGGTCCAGCAGCTTCCCCAGAGGATGCACAACCCCCACCCGGCAGTTTTCCAGCTCCTTCCCCATCTCCCCACCACTGGATGCCGGATCCATCCTCGCTCCAGAGGGAAAATCGGAGCCTGGGCAGCTCCATCCATCTCTTTTTCCCCTCTTTCCCTCGATTTGCTGGGAAACCGGGAGCAGGGAGCAATTGCATTCCCGGTTTATTTTCCTGCCTTTCCCGCGGCTGTTGGGAGATGATGGATCGACAGCCTGGAAAATCCCAGCCTTTCCTCAGCATCCTTCCCTGTTTGACACCAGGACATCCCAAAAAAAACCCCTCACCCCCCCTAAATTCCCGGGTTTTTTAACCCCTCCTTGCACCAGTTGGGAAAACAGCCGAGAAAACGTCAGGAAAACAGGAGCAGGTTTGGAAGCGGGGCTGGAAGTCAGAGATTCCTTTGTGGAAGACGCCCTGGAAAGGGGGGAAGGTGAATTCCCGGGATTTTTTGTGCCTCCCAGGCAGTGATCCGAGGCTCAGCATTCCTTGTAAAACAACTTGGAGGTGTTTGTGCCATAAATCCCAGGCACGACCTGCGGGAGAACACGCCCGGGAACACGTGCCGGCTGCGGCAGCAGGGCAGCATGGCCCGGAATATTGAACACCGGATAAAGCCGGAAAATCCCGTTTTGTGCTGCTTTTGGGGGGCTGCAGGAACAGCTCTGCGCAAGGAAAAGCTGGGAAATAAAAGCAGATTTTTTGGGGCTGTTTGGGAGTAGGGCTGAGGGTTAAATCCCTTTTCAGCCCCGAATGATGCTGGGAATGATGGATTTCGGTGTTGCACCCCGGAATCCTGGTTCTTCTCGCTGGGAGCCACCGAAATCCTTGGCCAACATTCCCTGTCCGTCTGCGGCCGGTGCCTTTCCAGCCTCTCCAGCCTGCCCAGGGTTTATTTTTGTTCCTAAAGCGGGGATTAATTCCCTGCGACTGCCAAGGCTGCACGAGGGGCCCTTGGATTCGGGGCTTTGCCGATGGAAAAGGCAGGGATGGGGAAGGAGGAGGAGGATGGATGGATGGATGGATGGATGGATGGATGGATGGATGGAGGAAGGGCAGCCGAGGTTTCTCCGGCTGCCCCGATTCCCCTCGCTCGGCTTTTGACATTTCCGAGCTCCGGGATGAGCAACAGGCACGGAAAAGCAGCGGGGGGATGAGCAAATCCTTGGCAGCGCAGCAGGAGCCGCCCCAAGGAAATCGGGATGCGGGCGGAAAAGCTCTGCCTTTCCATGGACCGGGAGCCTCCGGGTGGGATCGCAGCTCCCGCCCGCCCCCGGATCAACGGGAGATTAACGGGAGCCGGGGAGGAACCGGCAAAGCCGGAGCGGAGATGGATTTTCCCTCGTGCCCGTGTGGGTGTGGAGATCCAGGAGTTCCCAATGCAACATTCCCAGATGTTTTCCATCCCTCTTCCCACGTTATTCCCTTCCAGACCTGTGCATTCCCATGGGAAGAGGAACCATCCACATCCCCATCCCTGTCCAGAGCAAAGATTGGATTTTCCCTCCTGTCCAAGGGATCCAGGAGTTCCTGGAGCAGCATTCCCAGATGTTTTCCATCCCTCTTCCCACGTTATTCCCTTCCAGACCTGTGCACTCCCATGGGAAGAGGAACCATCCCCATCCATCCAGAGCAAAGATTGGATTTTCCCTCCTGTGCATGGGATCCAGGAGTTCCTGGAGCAGCATTCCCAGATGCTTTCCATCCCTCTTCCCACGTTATTCCCTTCCAGACCCAAGCACGCCCATGGGAAGAGGAACCATCCACATCCCCATCCCTGTCCAGAGCAAAGATTGGATTTTCCCTCCTGTCCATGGGATCCAGGAGTTCCTGGAGCAGCATTCCCAGATGTTTTCCACCCCTCTTCCCATGCTATTCCCTTCCAGACCTGTGCACTCCCATGGGAAGAGGAACCATCCCCATCCCTGTCCAGAGCAAAGATTGGATTTTCCCTCCTGTCCACGGGATCCAGGAGTTCCCGGAGCAGCATTCCCAGATGTTTTCCATCCCTCTTCCCACGTTACTCCCTTGCAGACCTGTGCACGCCCATGGAAAGAGGAACCATCCACATCCCGGTCCAGCCGGAGTGGAGACTGGATTTTTCCTCCTTTCCACAGGATCCAGGAGTTCCCAATGCAACATTCCCAGATGTTTTCCATCCCTCTTCCCACGTTATTCCCTTCCAGACCTGTGCACTCCCATGGGAAAGGGAACCATCCCCATCCCAGTCCAGCCAAGGTGGTGTTTGGACCATTCCCTGATTTTTGGTGGATTTTTAAGGTCAAAAAGCAGCAAGTTTGGGGTGGCCCCAGCCACTCCCATGCAGCAAATCCATCCATCCATCCAAGCATTTTTCCAAGGAAATCCCCCTCCAAACCCATCCCTGACCTGCATCTTCTGGGGGGCCAAAAAAAAAAGCCAAAATGGGAATTTTTTCCCCCCTCTGCTCCCTCCATGTGCTGGAAAACCACTCGGAGCAGCTTCCACCTGTATTCCTGGGAATTCCGGCTTGGCTGGGCCTTAAACACCAGAGTGGAACCACGGGATGCTCCCGAGCTTTTCCCACATGGAAAAGGCAAAGCTCCGGAGCTCCAGGATTTATTGCTCCGGTGCCGTGGGATGTGGATCCCACGGAGAGCTGATGCCTGGAAGGGGAGGGAAGGGGAAAATCCAAATGCTCCCCAAATCCAGAGCAAAACCACCCCAGAAGTTGCGGAAAAGAAGGAGGGAAGAGGGAGAGGGAAACAGATGCCGAGTCCCCACAGGAGCTGGCCGGGATGCGGGGAGGGGGAGGGGGAAAACCGGGAAAACAAAGCCGGGCGCTGGAAAATGAAGCGGGGATCCAGATGGAGCCGTCCAAATCCCGCTGTTTGGCTGTGGCTGACGCGCGAATCCCATCCCTCATCCTCCCCTTCCCTTCGCTTCCCGACAGGGAACAACTGCGAGGTGGCAGCGCTGCTCCAGAGCCTCCCTCGGCTCCCTTTTTTTTCAGGATTTGCTGCGGAGAACAAAGCGGCGGTGACGGGAACGGCTGGATGGGAAGAACTCTTCCAAAAGGGATCCAAGGGAGGAGCCCATCCCAAATTTCCGTCATCCCTTGCATTATCAGCATCCCCTTATCAGCCTCACTTCGCTCCCTTTATTTTTGGGATTTGCTGCCGGGAACAAGCGGCGGTGACGGGAACGGCTGGATGGAAGAACTCTTCCAAAAGGGTTCCAAGGGAGGAGCCCATCCCAAATTTCCATCATCCTCTCGTTATCAGAATCTCCTTATCAGCATCCCCTTATCAGATTCCCCTTATCAGCCTCACTTCGTTCCCTTTTTTTCGGGATTTGCTGCGGAGAACAAACCGGCGGTGACGGGAAAGGCTGGATGGGAAGAACTCTTCCAAAAGGGCTCCAAGGGAGGAGCCCATCCCAAATTTCCGTCATCCCTTGCGTCAGCATCCCTTTATCAGCATCCCCTTATCAGATTCCCCTCATCAGCGTCACTTCACTCCCTTTATTTTTGGGATTTACTGAGGGGAACAAAGGGGCAGTGACAGGAACGGCTGGATGGGAAGAACTCTTCCAAAAGGGTTCCAAGGGAGGAGCCCATCCCAAATTTCCATCACCCCTCTCGTTATCAACATCCTCTTTATCATCATCCCTTTATCAGCATCCCCTTATCAGAGTCCCCTTATCAGCCTCACTTCGTTCCTTTTTTTCGGGATTTGCTGCGGAGAACAAAGCTGTGGTGACGGGAACGGCTGGATGGGAAGAACTCTTCCAAAAGGGATCCAAGGGAGGAGCCCATCCCAAATTTTCCGTCATCCCCTGCGTTACCAGTATCCCCTTATCAGCATCCCTTTATCAGCCACCCCCTTATCAGATTCCCCTCATCAGCCTCGCTTCGCTCCCTTTATTTTTGGGATTTACTGAGGGGAACAAAGCTGTGGTGACGGAAGGCTGGATGGGAAGAACTCTTCCAAAAGGGTTCCAAGGGAGGAGCCCATCCCAAAATTTCCATCACCCCTCGTTATCAGAATCCCCTTATCAGCACCCCCTTATCAGCATCCCCTTATCAGCCTCACTTCAACTCCCTTTATTTTTGGGATTTGCTGAGGGGAACAAAGCTGTGGTGACAGGGAACGGCTGGATGGGAAGAACTCTTCCAAGAAGAGCTCCAAGGGAGGAGCCCATCCCAAATTTCCATCACCCCTCTTCATTATCAGAATCCCCTTATCAGTATCCCCTTATCAGATTCCCCTTATCAGCCTCACTTCGCTCCCTTTTTTTTTCGGGATTTTGCTGCGGAGAAACAAAGCGGCGGTGACAGGAACGGCTGAATGGAAGAACTCTTCCAAAAAGGGATCCAAGGGAGGAGCCCATCCCAAATTTCCATCACCCCTCTCGTTATCAGAATCCCCTTATCAGCACCCCCTTATCAGCATCCCTTTATCAGCCTCACTTCACTCCCTTTATTTTTGGGATTACTGAGGGGAACAAGCTGTGGTGACGGGAACGGCTGGATGGGAAGAACTCTTCCAAAAGGGATCCAAGGGAGGAGCCCATCCCAAATTTCCGTCATCCCCTGCGTTACCAGTATCCCCTTATCAGCATCCCTTTATCAGCACCCCCTTATCAGATTCCCCTCATCAGCCTCGCTTCGCTCCCTTTATTTTTGGGATTTACTGAGGGGAACAAAGCGGCAGTGACGGGAACGGCTGGATGGGAAGAACTCTTCCAAAAGGGTTCCAAGGGAGGAGCCCATCCCAAATTTCCATCACCCCTCTCGTTATCAGAATCCCCTTATCAGCACCCCTTATCAGCATCCCCTTATCAGCCTCACTTCACTCCCTTTATTTTTGGGATTTACTGAGGGGAACAAAGCGGCAGTGACAAGAACGGCTGAATGGGAAGAACTCTTCCAAAAGAGCTCCAAAGGAGGAGCCCATCCCAAATTTCCGTCAGCCCTCTCGATATCAGCGTCCCCTTATCAGCGTCCCCTTATCAGCATCCCCTTATCAGCCTCACTTCACTCCCTTTATTTTTGGGATTTACTGCGGAGAACAAAGCTGGTGACAGGAACGGCTGGATGGGAAGAACTCTTCCAAAAGAGCTCCAAAGGAGGAGCCCATCCCAAATTTCCGTCATCCCTTGCGTTATCAGCATCCCCTTATCAGCATCCCCTTATCAGATTCCCCTCATCAGCCTCACTTCACTCCCTTTATTTTTGGGATTTACTGAGGGGAACAAAGGGGCAGTGACAGGAACGGCTGGATGGGAAGAACTCTTCCAAAAGGGTTCCAAGGGAGGAGCCCATCCCAAATTTCCATCACCCCTCTCGTTATCAGCATCCCCTTATCAGATTCCCCTCATCAGCCTCACTTCGCTCCCTTTATTTTTGGGATTTACTGAGGGGAACAAAGCTGTGGTGACGGGAACGGCTGGATGGGAAGAACTCTTCCAAAAGGGTTCCAAGGGAGGAGCCCATCCCAAATTTCCGTCATCCCTTGCGTTATCAGCATCCCCTTATCAGCATCCCTTTATCAGCATCCCCTTATCAGCATCCCTTTCTCAGCCTCGCTCCGCTTCCCTTTGCTCTTTTCAATCTGAGATTTTCCAGAGAAAGCCGGGGCCGGCCTCCCCCGGATCGGATTCAGCCCTCTGGAAATTCATCCCTCTGATTAGATCGCATCCCTGGGGAGGAGAGGATATTTTTGCTGGCAATCGCTGGGCAATTCTGGCACCATCCAGTTAAGGGGAATTGGGGGAAAAAAAAGGGAAAAGGGAAGCGGGGGGGGGAGGAGGAGAGGGGGAAGGGAGGGATAAAGGGAACGTCCTTTGAAATCGGAGTGACGCGCTAATAAAGGAGAACATCGGAACAGCTCGGCGCTTCCGATCACAAAAGAGCTCCCAGGGATGAGGCAGGAATTGCTCCGGCCCTGGAAAGTGCGGGATGCCGGATAAAAACCCCCGTTCCCAGCCCTTTCCAGCATTCCATGGGGATTTCTGCCCATGGACGCAGCCGGGCGCCCACGGGAATGTCCAGTGGCCGGAATCGCAGCCGGGAGCCCCATGGGAATGTCCAGTGGCCGGAATCCCCCGTAGGATGAGGTTCTTGGGGAGGAGGGGAGGAAGGGAATGGATGGGCGGGAATCTCCCAAGGAAAGGCCTGGAGGCCTCGGAGCGATGGAGCTTTCCGAGGAATCCCAGCACCACAGGAGCCCCTCCCACATCTTCCTCAGGCTCCCGATTCCTTCTGACCCACATCGAAATCCAGCATTTATTTATTGGTATAAATCAAAATCCCGGATTTCTCACCTCCCTGCACTTCCCAAAAAGCCGTTTCTCACCT
>JACSVZ010000023.1:2835811-2847922 GCA_014706295.1 Lycocorax pyrrhopterus obiensis
TCACTGCCGCTTTGTTCCCCTCAGTAAATCCCAAAAATAAAGGGAGTGAAGTGAGGCTGATAAGGGGATGCTGATAAGGGGGTGCTGATAAGGGGATTCTGATAACGAGAGGGGTGATGGAAATTTGGGATGGGCTCCTCCCTTGGAACCCTTTTGGAAGAGTTCTTCCCATCCAGCCGTTCCCGTCACTGCCGCTTTGTTCCCCTCAGTAAATCCCAAAAATAAAGGGAGCGAAGCGAGGCTGATGAGGGGAATCTGATAAGGGGGTGCTGATAAAGGGATGCTGATAAGGGGATACTGGTAACGCAGGGGATGACGGAAATTTGGGATGGGCTCCTCCCTTGGATCCCTTTTGGAAGAGTTCTTCCCATCCAGCCGTTCCCGTCACCACAGCTTTGTTCTCCGCAGCAAATCCCGAAAAAAAGGGAACGAAGTGAGGCTGATAAGGGGACTTGATAAGGGGATGCTGATAAAGGGATGATGATAAGAGGATGTTGATAACGAGAGGGGTGATGGAAATTTGGGATGGGCTCCTCCCTTGGAACCCTTTTGGAAGAGTTCTTCCCATCCAGCCGTTCCTGTCACTGCCCTTTGTTCCCCTCAGTAAATCCCAAAAATAAAGGGAGTGAAGTGAGGCTGATGAGGGGAATCTGATAAGGGGATGCTGATAAAGGGATGCTGATAACGCAAGGGATGACGGAAATTTGGGATGGGCTCCTCCCTTGGAGCCCTTTTGGAAGAGTTCTTCCCATCCAGCCTTTCCCGTCACCGGTTTGTTCTCCGCAGCAAATCCCGAAAAAAAGGGAACGAAGTGAGGCTGATAAGGGGAATCTGATAAGGGGATGCTGATAAGGAGATTCTGATAACGAGAGGGATGATGGAAATTTGGGATGGGCTCCTCCCTTGGAACCCTTTTGGAAGAGTTCTTCCCATCCAGCCGTTCCTGTCACCGCCGCTTTGTTCCCGGCAGCAAATCCCAAAAATAAAGGGAGCGAAGTGAGGCTGATAAGGGGACGCTGATAATGCAAGGGATGATGGAAATTTGGGATGGGCTCCTCCCTTGGATCCCTTTTGGAAGAGTTCTTCCCATCCAGCCGTTCCCGTCACCGCCGCTTTGTTCTCCGCAGCAAATCCCGAAAAAAAAGGGAGCCGAGGGAGGCTCTGGAGCAGCGCTGCCACCTCGCAGTTGTTCCCTGTCGGGAAGCGAAGGGAAGGGGAGGGTGAGGGATGGGATTCGCGCGTCAGCCGCAGCCAAACAGCGGGATTTGGACGGCTCCATCTGGATCCCCGCTTCATTTTCCAGCGCCCAGCTTTGTTTTCCCGGTTTTCCCCCTCCCCGCATCCTCGGCCGGCTCCTGTGGGGACTCGGCATCTGTTTCCCTCTCCCTCTTCCCTCCTTCTTTTCCGCAACTTCTGGGGTGGTTTTGCTCTGGATTTGGGGAGCATTTGGATTTTCCCTTCCCTCCCCTTCCAGGCATCAGCTCTCCGTGGGATCCACATCCCATGGCACCGGAGCAATAAATCCTGGAGCTCCGGAGCTTTGCCTTTTCCATGTGGGAAAAGCTCGGGAGCATCCTGTGGTTCCACTCTGGTGTTTAAGGCCCAGCCAAGCCAGAATTCCCAGGAATACAGGTGGAAGCTGCTCCGAGTGGTTTTCCAGCACATGGAGGGAGCAGAGGGGGGAAAAAATTCCCATTTTGGCTTTTTTTTTGGCCCCCAGAAGATGCAGGTCAGGGATGGGTTTGGAGGGGATTTCCTTGGAAAATGCTTGGATGGATGGATGGATTTGCTGCATGGGAGTGGCTGGGGCCACCCCAAACTTGGTGCTTTTTGACCTTAAAAATCCACCAAAAATCAGGGAATGGTCCAAACACCACCTTGGCTGGACTGGGATGGGGATGGTTCCCTTTCCCATGACGTGGGAAGAGGGATGGAAAACATCTGGGAATGTTGCATTGGGAACTCCTGGATCCTGTGGAAAGGAGGAAAAATCCAGTCTCCACTCCGGCTGGACCGGGATGTGGATGGTTCCTCTTTCCATGGGCGTGCACAGGTCTGCAAGGGAATAGCATGGGAAGAGGGGTGGAAAACATCTGGGAATGCTGCTCCAGGAACTCCTGGATCCCGTGGACAGGAGGGAAAATCCAATCTTTGCTCTGGACAGGGATGGGGATGTGGATGGTTCCTCTTCCCATGGGAATGCACAGGTCTGGAAGGGAATAACGTGGGAAGAGGGATGGAAAACATCTGGGAATGTTGCATTGGGAACTCCTGGATCTCCACACCCCACGGGCACGAGGGAAAATCCGATCTCCGCTCCGGCTTTGCCGGTTCCTCCCCGGCTCCCGTTAATCTCCCGTTGATCCGGGGCGGGTGGGAGCTGCGATCCCACCCGGAGGCTCCCGGTCCATGGGAAGGCAGAGCTTTTCCGCCTGCATCCCGATTTCCTTGGGGCGGCTCCTGCCGCGCTGCCAAGGATTTGCTCATCCCCCCGCTGCTTTTCCGTGCCTGTTGCTCATCCCGGCGCTCGGAAATGTCAAAAGCCGAGCGAGGGGAATCGGGGCAGCCGGAGAAACCTCGGCTGCCCTTCCTCCATCCATCCATCCATCCATCCATCCATCCATCCATCCATCCATCCATCCTCCTCCTCCTTCCCCATCTCTGCCTTTTCCATCGGCAAAGCCCCGAATCCAAGGGCCCCTCGTGCAGCCTTGGCAGTCGCAGGGAATTAATCCCCGCTTTAGGAACAAAAATAAACCCTGGGCAGGCTGGAGAGGCTGGAAAGGCACCGGCCGCAGACGGACAGGGAATGTTGGCCAAGGATTTCGGTGGCTCCCAGCGAGAAGAACCAGGATTCCGGGGTGCAACACCGAAATCCCATCATTCCCAGCATCATTCGGGGCTGAAAAGGGATTTAACCCTCAGCCCTACTCCCAAACAGCCCCAAAAAATCCGCTTTTATTTCCCAGCTTTTCCTTGCGCAGAGCTGTTCCTGCAGCCCCCCAAAAGCAGCACAAAACGGGATTTTCCGGCTTTATCCCGGTGTTCAATATTCCGGGCCATGCTGCCCTGCTGCCGCAGCCGGCACGTGTTCCCGGAGCGTGTTCTCCGCAGGTCGTGCCTGGGATTTATGGCACAAACACCTCCAAGTTGTTTTACAAGGAATGCTGAGCCTCGATCACTGCCTGGGAGGCACAAAAAATCCCAGGAATTCACCTTTTCCCCCTTTCCAGGGCGTCTTCCACAAAGGAATCTCTGACTTCCAGCCCCGCTTCCAAACCTGCTCCTGTTTTCCTGACGTTTTCTCGGCTGTTTTCCCAACTGGTGCAAGGAGGGGTTAAAAAACCCGGGAATTTAGGGGGGTGAGGGGTTTTTTTTGGGATGTCCTGGTGTCAAACAGGGAAGGATGCTGAGGAAAGGCTGGGATTTTCCAGGCTGTCGATCCATCATCTCCCAACAGCCGCGGGAAAGGCAGGAAAATAAACCGGGAATGCAATTGCTCCCTGCTCCCGGTTTCCCAGCAAATCGAGGGAAAGAGGGGAAAAAGAGATGGATGGAGCTGCCCAGGCTCCGATTTTCCCTCTGGAGCGAGGATGGATCCGGCATCCAGTGGTGGGAGATGGGGAAGGAGCTGGAAAACTGCCGGGTGGGGGTTGTGCATCCTCTGGGGAAGCTGCTGGACCCATTCCCATCGGGAATGAGGAATTTGGGAAGTTTTACGGAAGCACAGGGGAGAGAACCGGTGAGGGGCAGACGATGGGAGAAGCAGCAACTCCGTAGGAAGGATGGGAATTCGCAGTGGGAATGGTGGCTGCTGGGATTTTCCCAGATTCAGGATGGATTTCCTTCAGTTTGGACTTTTTTGGGATCGCTGGGAACGGCCCAAATCCATCCCTGCGAGGGGTCAGGACTTGGCTGGGCATTCCCTGGGATACAACAGCGCCATTAATCCACAAAACCCCTGGAAAACAACGTTTTAAGCCCCACTCCGAACTTCCCTGGAGCCCAGCTCAGTTTTCCTGCCTTTTTTCTTTTCCCGCCTTTTTCTTTTCCCGCTTTTCCAGCCTATCTGACCGTCAGCATCGAGCCCCTGCCTCCGGTGGTGGTGGGAGACGCCGTGACCCTGAAATGCAACTTCAAAACCGACGGGAAAATGCGGGAGATCGTCTGGTACCGGGTGAGCTCCGACGCCTCGGGAACGGGAATGCGGAGCCAGCCCGGCCTCGGGAGCAGGAGGTCAAGGCTGGATGAGGCAGGAAAAGCAGCCGGAGCTCGGGCTGATGGGAATATCAGTTCCAGGGAGGAGGGAGGCAGCGGGGGTTGGCCTTGGAAAACAGGGCGGGGAGGGGTGTGGGATGGCTTTGGAAAAGGGAATTTGGGTGTCGGTTTTATTTGGGAAAAGGGGGAATTCGGAGGCTGGTTTTATTTGGGAAAGGGGGAGAATTTTGAGGCCGGCTTTATTTGAAAAAGGGGGAATTTGGAGGCCGGTTTTATTTGGGAAAGGGGGAATTTTGAAACCTGTTTTATTTGGGAAAGGAAGGATTTGGATGTTGGTTTTATTTGGGAAAGGAAGGATTTGGATGTTGGTTTTATTTGGGAAAGGGGGAATTTCGAAACCTGTTTTATTTGGGAAAGGAAGGATTTGGATGTTGGTTTTATTTGGTAAAAGGGGAATTCGGAGGTCGGTTTTATTTGGGAAAGGGGGATTTGGATGTTGGTTTTATTTGGGAAAAGGGGGAATTCGGATGTTGGTTTTATTTGGGAAAGGGGGAATTTGGAGGCTGGTTTTATTTGGGAAAGGGGGGAATTTCGAAACCTGTTTTATTTGGGAAAGGAAGGATTCGGATGTTGGTTTTATTTGGGAAAGAGGGAATTTGGATGTTGGTTTTATCTGGGAAAGGGGGGAATTTCGAAACCCGTTTTATTTGGGAAAGGAAGGATTTGGAGGCTGGTTTTATTTGGGAAAAGGGGGAATTCGGATGTTGGTTTTATTTGGGAACGGGGGGATTTGGAGGCTGGTTTTATTTGGGAAAGAGGGAATTTGGATGTTGGTTCTATCTGGGAAAGGGGGAATTTTGAGGCTGGTTTTATCATCCCGAGGGCTCCAGGAGGATTTTTCCAGGTGTTCTGGTGTAGTTGCCAGGTGGATTTAGGGATGGCAGGATTGGGATTTGGAGGTGGGAGCGGAGGTCGGCACTGCTCTGCGAAGAGCTTGGTGGGTGGGAAATGATGGAAAAAAGGGAGGAATCAGAAAAATTTGGGATATCCAGGGTTCGGGAAAAAGTTTGGGGGTCTTCATGCAGAGCTTTAAAAAAACTTTCCTTGTTCCCAAAATCTTTGGGAATTTGGGGTGTTGGTCAGGATGGAAGCTCCTGGGTTTTTTTGGGAATGAGGGGAATTGGAGGCTGGAGCTGCCCCTGGATCACTCCTTAGCCTTGACCCAGCCTCAGGTTCACCAGTCCTGAGCTTTCTCTGGGAAAATTTGGGATAAACTGCCACCCACAAACGGTTTTATCCAAGAAAACCTGAAGCTTTCCAGGGAAAACTCCTGGAGGAGGCAAAGAAAGGGCGTGGCATTGGGTGGAGCAGCTGGGAATGCTTTTCCTTGGATTCCCCATCCTGTTCCTGCTCCCTGAACAAGGAGCAGCCCTTTCTCCATTCCCAGGTTTTTAAATAGGGAAAGGAGCTCTCCCGACGGATACGAATCCGGCCGCTGGAATGTGATGGGTGCACGGGAACATTTCCATGGGATCCCAGATGGACTTTCCTATAATAATTTAGGGATGGACCCCTAAATGGGGACAGGGCATTCAGGCAGGGAATAAAACCCCAAACCCGCCCCGAATCCCAGATTCCAGCTGGGAATTGGCTCCGTCTCCCCCTTTTTTTGGGGGAGGAATTTTTTTCTGCTGGCTCCGCCGTCTCCACCAGGTTTTTCCTTCCCTTTTCCACTCGGTAATGTTGGATTAACCCACTTTCCCGGGAGCTGGGGCTGGATTTGCATAATCCCCCCTGCGAGGAGGGACGCGGGAGCGGCCGATGCTCCGGAGCAAATGATGCTCCGAGAAACCTCGGCGGGAACGGGAAGGGCAAAAATATCCCAGCTTTTATTTTTATCCCCACAAATCCCCCCTTTCTCCCAGGGTTTTTTACCCCTCCTTCCCTCCTGCTCCTTTCCCAGGGAGCTTCCTGCGTTTGGGAAATTGGGTTTTTCATGGAGCGTCTCAGGATTTGCCAAATTCCTTCTCGGTTTTAAGGTTTTTCTCCCGTTTTTGCCCCCTGTCTTGTCTCGCTCCCGGACTTTTGCAGCTTCCCAAAGCTCCAGCGGCAGCTCCCGGGTGCTGGAGGTGATGGATGGATCCGGGAGTGCCGGGGCGGATCCGCCGGAGCTGCGGAGCTCTATTTATTCCGCCTGTAAATCATGGGAATGTGGCTCCGGAGCGCTGGATTGGGGTCACGGGCTCCTCTTTCCCGTGGTTTATGGACAGGGAGCAGAGGGAGCTCCTGGAGTTTGAGGGATCTGAGCTGCTCCAGGCGGGAAGGGGGAGGGAAAAGGGGGAGAGAGGTGGAAGAGTCAATGGCGGCACTTCGGTGGGGAATGGAGGGGGAATAAACCCTGGGATGGATCCGTAACCCCTGGATGGATCCGTAATCCACGGGATGGATCCGTAACCCCTGGGATGGATCCGTAATCCACAGGATGGATCCATAAGCCATGGATGGATCCGTAAGCCATGGGATGGATGTATAACCTGTGGGATGGATCCATAACCCCTGGGATGGATCCGTAATCCACGGGATGGATCCATAACCCACAGGATGGATCCATAACCCACAGGATGGATCCGCAACACATGGGATGGATGTATAACCTATGGGATGGATCCATAACCCACAGGATGGACCCATAACCCATGGGATGGATGTATAACCTATGGGATGGATCCATAACCCATGGGATGGATGTATAACCTGTGGGATGGATCCATAACCCATGGGAGGTGTGTAACCTACGGGATGGATCCATAACCTGTGGGATTAATCCACAACCCGTGGGATGGAGCCGTAACCAATGGGATGCATCCATAACCCACTGGGTACATCCATAACCCACGGGATGAATCCATAACCCACAGGATGGACCCATAACCCATGGGATGGGTGTATAATCCACGAGATACATCCATAACCCATTGGATTAATCCATAACCCATTGGGATGCATCCATAACTCACGGGATGAATCCATAACTCACAGGATGGACCCATAACCCATGGGATGGGTGTATAATCCATGGGATGCATCCAGAACCCATGGGATGTATCTGTAACCCATGGGATGCATCCGTAACTCACGGGATGAATCCATAACCCACTGGGCACATCCATAACCCATGGCATGAATCCATAATCCATGGACGTGTCTGTAACCCGTGGGATGAATCCATAACCCCCAGGATGCATCCATAACTCCCTGGATGGGTGTATAACCTATGGAATGCATCAGCGCACATCCACAACCCACGGGATGCATCCGTAACTCCCTGGACGGGTGTATAACCTATGGAATGCATCCATAACCCCTCAGGGCACATCCATAACCCACGGGATGCATCCGTAACCCACGGGATGGATCCATAACCCACGGGATGCATCCGTAACCCATTGGGTGCACCCATAACCCATGGGATGTATCTGTAACCCATGGGATACATCCATAACCCATGGGATTAATCCATAACCCATGGGACACATCCATAACCCACAGGATGAATCCATAACCCACCGGGTGCATCCATAACCCATGGATGTATCTGTAACCCATGGGATACATCCATAACCCATGGGATTAATCCATAACCCACGGGATGCATCCATAACCCATGGGATGGACCCATAACCCATGGGTGCATCCATAACCCATGGGATGTATCTGTAACCCATGGGATACATCCATAACCCATGGGATTAATCCATAACCCATGGGACACATCCATAACCCACAGGATGAATCCATAACCCACCGGGTGCATCCATAACCCATGGGATGCATCCATAACCCACGGGATGAATCCGTAACCCACCGGGTGCATCCATAACCCACGGGATGAATCCATAACCCATGGGATGCATCCGTAACCCACGGGATGAATTCGTAACCCACCAGGTGCATCCATAACTCACATTATGAATCCATAACTCTGGGGTGGGTGATCCCATCGGGATTCGTGTGCTCCGAGGCCGAGGAGCCTCTTCCCAAGGGTGAAACCCCACGGAGAAGCCCCACAGTGCAACCAGCACCCGCAATTCCAGCAATTCCCCTGGATTTCCCAGGGATGAGGGACAGGGAGGGGTTCCTCCCACTGGGAAACCCCTCAGCCGCTGGAATGCGGCCGATTTCAGCATTCCCGGGATGAGCAAAGGGGATTTTTCCCGGAATAAACAGGAACACGTCCCACGGGCAGAGGCGTTAATTAACATCCAACAATCCCAACACCTCCGGAAGGTGTGATGTTCCGGGAACAGGTGCGAACACGGATCTGCACCTGGAGAGCTCCCGAAAAAGCCTTGGCAGGAGACGGGGGTGGCGGAATCCGTGCGAACGAGCTCGGAATGAGGCCGGGAAGACCTGGAGCTGTTCCTCGGCTCCCGGCGCCGGCTTCCCCGGGGTTGTGCCGGATCCTGAGGTGGCTCCAGGCGTTCCCGAGGTGGCTCCAGGTGGGAATGTCACCTCCAAGTGGGAATGTGGCTGGTGACACCGGTAAAGTCACGGCCTGCAGCAGCTCCGAGCGGAACGCCAGAGCCGAGGGAAGGACACCCGAATTCCAAGCCCTGCCCGTACCACCCAGTGCTGCCAGGAATGCCCAGAGCCTTCAAAATTTGGGAATTACCTCAGGAGGAGACACCAGAATGCCGCTTTTCCCCTCTCACTCCCAGAAATTCCACATTTTCCAGCCAACCCCACTCAGTCCGAGCCGTGCCGGGATTTCCAACCCCGCTTCCCTTCCGGGGACAACTCGAGTTTTATGGATGAGAAGGAATTCCCTAAAAATGGAGCAGAGCTGCTGATGGAGAGATTTCCGGCCGGCAGCTCCGGGAGGGCTGGCTGGTGCCATCCATCTCCAAGAGGATAATTTATGGGAATGCTGTGAATTCCTCATGCTCGGGGAGAAAAGTTCGGGAGCATCCGCAGAGTTTATGGAGCTCTTTATTCCCAGGGCATCGCTCGGGCTCCGGAGAGGCAGCAGAAATCTGGGATGTGCCTCCCAAAATTGCTCAACTCTCCCGTAAAATGTTGATTTGCTCGTTCCTGAGGTTTTTGGGATGCTGGTGGGTGATCCCTTTGGGATGTGGGGTCGTTTTGGGATCAAACCAGCAAGGATCGGGAAAACCAATCAGCTCCTCTGGATTTTGGGAAGGGGAATGTGGCGTTGGGGGCTCGGAGCAAGGTGGGATCAGTGGTCTTGGAAGAGCGGGATGGGAGGCTGGATTTCAGCTGGATGAGGATTCTCCAGGGAATGGGCAGGAAAAAGCAGAACCAGGAGTTTTCCAGGATAACGAGTTTTTCCCGGTGTTTTGATTCTCCAGGGAATGAGCAGGAAAAAACCTAAATCCGGACTTTTCCAGGACGAGCAGTTTTTCCCAGTGGTTGTGATTTTCCAGGGAATGGGCAAGGGAGGAAGGAAAAACCTAAATCCAAAGTTTTCCAGGATAATTAATTTTTCCCGGTGGCTGTGATTCTCCGTGGAACGGGCAGGAAAAAACCTAAATCCGGACTTTTCCAGGACGAGCAGTTTTTCCCAGTGGTTGTGATTTTCCAGGGAACGGGCGAGGGAGGCAGGAAAAACCTAAATCCGGAGTTTTCCAGGATAACGAGTTTTTCCCGGTGGCTCTGACGTGGACTCCGCAGACCCCCCCCAACACCAGGAGCGCTGCGGCTGCTCCAGGGAATTTTCCCTCTTTCCAGAGCGATTGTCCATTCGCTTGGAGAAAGGGCATCCATCGATCCAGCCCCGGGACACGGAGCCTGGACCAGATCCCAATTCCAACCATTCCAACCGCTCCCAAATCGCTCCCTTCATCCCGCATCCGTCACTTTCCCGATGGTTTTGGAACCTTTGGGCATCCCGGTGGGAGGCTCTGGGATTTTAATGGATTTTGGGAACAGCAAATGTTCGGGTCAGCGTGGAGAGGAGGGCTGGAGCTGCCTCTGGAACAGCCGGGTTTTGTTGGGAATGGGATTTTTCCTGGGATTTACGAATAATGCGGGAAGCAGCCTCGGGCCTGGAATGTTCCTGACATTCCTGGATGTGGACACATCCAGTTGGAACGGGAACCTTGGGATGCTGCCCAATTATCCTCCTCCTTTGATTCCCAGCTGGAAAAGTCAGGCTGCAAATTCCTTTGGAGCTCCTCTTCCCAAAAAAGCGCCCCCGGGCACGGATAAAAGGCTGGAATTAGGGCTGATCCCCGGAGAGAGACAATTCCTGATGGGCCTTTTCCTGGGAGCCGTTAACTCCCGGTGATTCCCTCAGGGATGCGGCGCTTCCCAGCGCTCCGAATCCTAAGGGAATGTGAGGGGTCCGCAGGGTGATTCCAGAGGGTGATTCCAGCGGCGTTTTCCCGCTCCTGTCCTTGGATGGAGGGGGATTCGGGCCCACATCCGTCCAGATGTGCTGGGAAAAATCCCGTGGCTGCAAATTCCCGATCCGTGGGCGCCACCTCCACCATTCCCAGTGCTTCCCACCCTAAAGGAATCCCTGAAATCCCTTTGGATGCGCAAAGAGCTTCTCCATCCCGGAGCAGCTCCGAGGTTTCTCCTCCAACCCAAAGAAAAGTCAGGAAAAATCCTTGGAAACTTCCCTGGAAAGTTCCCCTGCTTCCCGAGGCCAGAGATTTACAATTCCCATCATTTTTCCCGCTTTTCTTCATCCCACATCGGTGCCAGGGTGGAATTTCTTTCCCATAAAAGCCTCAGCCTGGGATAATAAATTGGAAGAGGTTTTTTTAGTGACAGATTTTTTTTCCCCTCCTTTTCTGCTGCTTTTGGCCATAAAAAAAAGTGGGAAAAGAGGAAATCGGGAATGACGGCGGAGTTTTGTCCCAAGGGTTGGGTGGGAAATGGGGTTTTGTCCTCAGGAAATGTTGGATTTGGGGATGAAATCCCAAAATTTTCTGCTGCTCCTGGTTTATTTTAAAAAATGGGAATTTTAACTCTGCTGGATCTGAGCTGGTTTAGCCCCAAAATTCCCATTTTCCTCCCCATTTTTCCACTAAAACTCCTCTTCAAAAGCAGGGAAGATAAATCCAGAGGTGTTGGGGGCACAGGGAATAAAAGTCCTAAAAGGAGATGTTTTCCGTTTAAAAATGACAATTCCTGGGTGGAAAAGACCGGCGATGGAATAATGGGGTGGAAAATGTGGATTTTGACTTTTATCTCAGCAGGGGCATCATAAATCCGTAAATTTCAAGCTGAAAGATCCTGGGATTCTATGGATAAATAAGAAAATCGTGATGAAATAGAAATAGAAATAGAAATAGAAATAGAAATAGAAATAGAAATAGGAATAAAAATAAAAACAATAAAATTAAAAAACATAAATAAAAATAAAATTCTAATTTAAATATTTAAATGTGCTGCATAAAAATATGGAATTAATTGTACTTTCAATATTTAATATAAATCTATTAAAAATTAAATTCAAATATAAATAAATATTAAAATTAAAAATTATATTAAAATTCAAATAAATACACTAATTTTATTAGTGACATTAAGGGGTAAATAAACTTATTCAAATCTAAACAAATCTATTCAAATCCCAAATAAATTTATTCAAATTCTCAGAGCAAAACCCCTTTGAAATATTCAAAAACGGCCCCGAAATTCCCAAAATTCCCGAATTCGGGACACTGGATTGTTTCCCGCAGGTCACTGACGGCGGCACCATCAAGCAGAAGATCTTCACCTTCGATGCCATGTTTTCCACCAACTTTTCCCAGATGGAAAACTACCGGAAGCGGGAAGACCTGGTTTACCAATCCACCGTGCGGTGAGTCCCTCTTCCCTATTTAATGCCAATTTTTAGGAATTTCTTCCCTCTTTTTGGTG
>JACSVZ010000023.1:2852922-2866621 GCA_014706295.1 Lycocorax pyrrhopterus obiensis
CACCAAAAAGAGGGAAGAAATTCCTAAAAATTGGCATTAAATAGGGAAGAGGGACTCACCGCACGGTGGATTGGTAAACCAGGTCTTCCCGCTTCCGGTAGTTTTCCATCTGGGAAAAGTTGGTGGAAAACATGGCATCGAAGGTGAAGATCTTCTGCTTGATGGTGCCGCCGTCAGTGACCTGCGGGAAACAATCCAGTGTCCCGAATTCGGGAATTTTGGGAATTTCGGGGCCGTTTTTGAATATTTCAAAGGGGTTTTGCTCTGAGAATTTGAATAAATTTATTTGGGATTTGAATAGATTTGTTTAGATTTGAATAAGTTTATTTACCCCTTAATGTCACTAATAAAATTAGTGTATTTATTTGAATTTTAATATAATTTTTATTTTAATATTTATTTATATGAATTTAATTTTTAATAGATTTATATTAAATATTGAAAGTACAATTAATTCCATATTTTTATGCAGCACATTTAAATATTTAAATTAGAATTTTATTTTTATTTATGTTTTTTAATTTTATTGTTGTTTTTTATTTTTATTCCTATTTCTATTTCTATTTCTATTTCTATTTCTATTTCTATTTCTATTTCATCACGATTTTCTTATTTATCCATAGAATCCCAGGATCTTTCAGCTTGAAATTTACGGATTTATGATGCCCCTGCTGAGATAAAAGTCAAAATCCACATTTTCCACCCCATTATTCCATCGCCGGTCTTTTCCACCCAGGAATTGTCATTTTTAAACGGAAAACATCTCCTTTTAGGACTTTTATTCCCTGTGCCCCCAACACCTCTGGATTTATCTTCCCTGCTTTTGAAGAGGAGTTTTAGTGGAAAAATGGGGAGGAAAATGGGAATTTTGGGGCTAAACCAGCTCAGATCCAGCAGAGTTAAAATTCCCATTTTTTAAAATAAACCAGGAGCAGCAGAAAATTTTGGGATTTCATCCCCAAATCCAACATTTCCTGAGGACAAAACCCCATTTCCCACCCAACCCTTGGGACAAAACTCCGCCGTCATTCCCGATTTCCTCTTTTCCCACTTTTTTTTATGGCCAAAAGCAGCAGAAAAGGAGGGGAAAAAAAATCTGTCACTAAAAAAACCTCTTCCAATTTATTATCCCAGGCTGAGGCTTTTATGGGAAAGAAATTCCACCCTGGCACCGATGTGGGATGAAGAAAAGCGGGAAAAATGATGGGAATTGTAAATCTCTGGCCTCGGGAAGCAGGGGAACTTTCCAGGGAAGTTTCCAAGGATTTTTCCTGACTTTTCTTTGGGTTGGAGGAGAAACCTCGGAGCTGCTCCGGGATGGAGAAGCTCTTTGCGCATCCAAAGGGATTTCAGGGATTCCTTTAGGGTGGGAAGCACTGGGAATGGTGGAGGTGGCGCCCACGGATCGGGAATTTGCAGCCACGGGATTTTTCCCAGCACATCTGGACGGATGTGGGCCCGAATCCCCCTCCATCCAAGGACAGGAGCGGGAAAACGCCGCTGGAATCACCCTCTGGAATCACCCTGCAGGACCCCTCACATTCCCTTAGGATTCGGAGCGCTGGGAAGCGCCGCATCCCTGAGGGAATCACCGGGAGTTAACGGCTCCCAGGAAAAGGCCCATCAGGAATTGTCTCTCTCCGGGGATCAGCCCTAATTCCAGCCTTTTATCCGTGCGCCGGGGGCGCTTTTTTGGGAAGAGGAGCTCCAAAGGAATTTGCAGCCTGACTTTTCCAGCTGGGAATCAAAGGAGGAGGATAATTGGGCAGCATCCCAAGGTTCCCGTTCCAACTGGATGTGTCCACATCCAGGAATGTCAGGAACATTCCAGGCCCGAGGCTGCTTCCCGCATTATTCGTAAATCCCAGGAAAAATCCCATTCCCAACAAAACCCGGCTGTTCCAGAGGCAGCTCCAGCCCTCCTCTCCACGCTGACCCGAACATTTGCTGTTCCCAAAATCCATTAAAATCCCAGAGCCTCCCACCGGGATGCCCAAAGGTTCCAAAACCATCGGGAAAGTGACGGATGCGGGATGAAGGGAGCGATTTGGGAGCGGTTGGAATGGTTGGAATTGGGATCTGGTCCAGGCTCCGTGTCCCGGGGCTGGATCGATGGATGCCCTTTCTCCAAGCGAATGGACAATCGCTCTGGAAAGAGGGAAAATTCCCTGGAGCAGCCGCAGCGCTCCTGGTGTTGGGGGGGGTCTGCGGAGTCCACGTCAGAGCCACCGGGAAAAACTCGTTATCCTGGAAAACTCCGGATTTAGGTTTTTCCTGCCTCCCTCGCCCGTTCCCTGGAAATCACAACCACTGGGAAAAACTGCTCGTCCTGGAAAAGTCCGGATTTAGGTTTTTTCCTGCCCGTTCCACGGAGAATCACAGCCACCGGGAAAAATTAATTATCCTGGAAAACTTTGGATTTAGGTTTTTCCTTCCTCCCTTGCCCATTCCCTGGAAAATCACAACCACTGGGAAAAACTGCTCGTCCTGGAAAAGTCCGGATTTAGGTTTTTTCCTGCTCATTCCCTGGAGAATCAAAACACCGGGAAAAACTCGTTATCCTGGAAAACTCCTGGTTCTGCTTTTTCCTGCCCATTCCCTGGAGAATCCTCATCCAGCTGAAATCCAGCCTCCCATCCCGCTCTTCCAAGACCACTGATCCCACCTTGCTCCGAGCCCCCAACGCCACATTCCCCTTCCCAAAATCCAGAGGAGCTGATTGGTTTTCCCGATCCTTGCTGGTTTGATCCCAAAACGACCCCACATCCCAAAGGGATCACCCACCAGCATCCCAAAAACCTCAGGAACGAGCAAATCAACATTTTACGGGAGAGTTGAGCAATTTTGGGAGGCACATCCCAGATTTCTGCTGCCTCTCCGGAGCCCGAGCGATGCCCTGGGAATAAAGAGCTCCATAAACTCTGCGGATGCTCCCGAACTTTTCTCCCCGAGCATGAGGAATTCACAGCATTCCCATAAATTATCCTCTTGGAGATGGATGGCACCAGCCAGCCCTCCCGGAGCTGCCGGCCGGAAATCTCTCCATCAGCAGCTCTGCTCCATTTTTAGGGAATTCCTTCTCATCCATAAAACTCGAGTTGTCCCCGGAAGGGAAGCGGGGTTGGAAATCCCGGCACGGCTCGGACTGAGTGGGGTTGGCTGGAAAATGTGGAATTTCTGGGAGTGAGAGGGGAAAAGCGGCATTCTGGTGTCTCCTCCTGAGGTAATTCCCAAATTTTGAAGGCTCTGGGCATTCCTGGCAGCACTGGGTGGTACGGGCAGGGCTTGGAATTCGGGTGTCCTTCCCTCGGCTCTGGCGTTCCGCTCGGAGCTGCTGCAGGCCGTGACTTTACCGGTGTCACCAGCCACATTCCCACTTGGAGGTGACATTCCCACCTGGAGCCACCTCGGGAACGCCTGGAGCCACCTCAGGATCCGGCACAACCCCGGGGAAGCCGGCGCCGGGAGCCGAGGAACAGCTCCAGGTCTTCCCGGCCTCATTCCGAGCTCGTTCGCACGGATTCCGCCACCCCCGTCTCCTGCCAAGGCTTTTTCGGGAGCTCTCCAGGTGCAGATCCGTGTTCGCACCTGTTCCCGGGAACATCACACCTTCCGGAGGTGTTGGGATTGTTGGATGTTAATTAACGCCTCTGCCCGTGGGACGTGTTCCTGTTTATTCCGGGAAAAATCCCCTTTGCTCATCCCGGGAATGCTGAAATCGGCCGCATTCCAGCGGCTGAGGGGTTTCCCAGTGGGAGGAACCCCTCCCTGTCCCTCATCCCTGGGAAATCCAGGGGAATTGCTGGAATTGCGGGTGCTGGTTGCACTGTGGGGCTTCTCCGTGGGGTTTCACCCTTGGGAAGAGGCTCCTCGGCCTCGGAGCACACGAATCCCGATGGGATCACCCACCCCAGAGTTATGGATTCATAATGTGAGTTATGGATGCACCTGGTGGGTTACGAATTCATCCCGTGGGTTACGGATGCATCCCATGGGTTATGGATTCATCCCGTGGGTTATGGATGCACCCGGTGGGTTACGGATTCATCCCGTGGGTTATGGATGCATCCCATGGGTTATGGATGCACCCGGTGGGTTATGGATTCATCCTGTGGGTTATGGATGTGTCCCATGGGTTATGGATTAATCCCATGGGTTATGGATGTATCCCATGGGTTACAGATACATCCCATGGGTTATGGATGCACCCATGGGTTATGGGTCCATCCCATGGGTTATGGATGCATCCCGTGGGTTATGGATTAATCCCATGGGTTATGGATGTATCCCATGGGTTACAGATACATCCCATGGGTTATGGATGCACCCGGTGGGTTATGGATTCATCCTGTGGGTTATGGATGTGTCCCATGGGTTATGGATTAATCCCATGGGTTATGGATGTATCCCATGGGTTACAGATACATCCCATGGGTTATGGGTGCACCCAATGGGTTACGGATGCATCCCGTGGGTTATGGATCCATCCCGTGGGTTACGGATGCATCCCGTGGGTTATGGATGTGCCCTGAGGGGTTATGGATGCATTCCATAGGTTATACACCCGTCCAGGGAGTTACGGATGCATCCCGTGGGTTGTGGATGTGCGCTGATGCATTCCATAGGTTATACACCCATCCAGGGAGTTATGGATGCATCCTGGGGGTTATGGATTCATCCCACGGGTTACAGACACGTCCCATGGATTATGGATTCATGCCATGGGTTATGGATGTGCCCAGTGGGTTATGGATTCATCCCGTGAGTTACGGATGCATCCCATGGGTTACAGATACATCCCATGGGTTCTGGATGCATCCCATGGATTATACACCCATCCCATGGGTTATGGGTCCATCCTGTGAGTTATGGATTCATCCCGTGAGTTATGGATGCATCCCAATGGGTTATGGATTAATCCAATGGGTTATGGATGTATCTCGTGGATTATACACCCATCCCATGGGTTATGGGTCCATCCTGTGGGTTATGGATTCATCCCGTGGGTTATGGATGTACCCAGTGGGTTATGGATGCATCCCATTGGTTACGGCTCCATCCCACGGGTTGTGGATTAATCCCACAGGTTATGGATCCATCCCGTAGGTTACACACCTTCCCATGGGTTATGGATCCATCCCACAGGTTATACATCCATCCCATGGGTTATGGATCCATCCCATAGGTTATACAATCCATCCCATGGGTTATGGGTCCATCCTGTGGGTTATGGATCCATCCCATAAGGTTTATACATCCATCCCATGTGTTGCGGATCCATCCTGTGGGTTATGGATCCATCCTGTGGGGTTTATGGATCCATTCCCGTGGATTACGGATCCATCCCAGGGGTTATGGATCCATCCCACAGGTTATACCATCCATCCCATGGCTTACGGATCCATCCCATGGCTTAATGGATCCATCCTGTGGATTACGGATCCATCCCAGGGGTTACGGATCCATCCCGTGGATTACGGATCCATCCCAGGGGGTTACGGATCCATCCCAGGGGTTTATTCCCCCTCCATTCCCCACCGAAGTGCCCGCCATTGACTCTTCCCACCTCTCTCACCCCCTTTTCCCTCCCCCCTTCCCGCCTGGAGCAGCTCAGATCCCTCAAACTCCAGGAGCTCCCTCTGCTCCCTGTCCAATAAACCACGGGAAAGAGGAGCCCCGCGTGACCCCAATCCAGCGCTCCGGAGCCACATTCCATGATTTACAGGCGGAATAAATAGAGCTCCGCAGCTCCGGCGGATCCGCCCCGGCACTCCCGGATCCATCCATCACCTCCAGCCACCCGGGAGCTGCCGCTGGAGCTTTGGGAAGCTGCAAAAGTCCGGGAGCGAGACCAAGACAGGGGGCAAAAACGGGAGAAAAACCTTAAAACCGAGAAGGAATTTGGCAATCCTGAGACGCTCCATGAAAAACCCAATTTCCCAAACGCAGGAAGCTCCCTGGGAAAGGAGCAGGAGGGAAGGAAGGGGTAAAAACCCTGGGAGAAAGGGGGGATTTGTGGGGATAAAAATAAAAGCTGGATATTTTTGCCCTTCCCGTTCCCCGCCGAGGTTTCTCGGAGCATCATTTGCTCCGGAGCATCGGCCGCTCCCGCGTCCCTCCTCGCAGGGGGGATTATGCAAATCCAGCCCCAGCTCCCGGGAAAGTGGGTTAATCCAACATTACCGAGTGGAAAAGGGAAGGAAAAACCTGGTGGAGACGGCGGAGCCCAGCAGAAAAAATTCCTCCCCCAAAAAAAGGGGGAGACGGAGCCAATTCCCAGCTGGAATCTGGGATTCGGGGCGGGTTTGGGGTTTTATTCCCTGCCTGAATGCCCTGTCCACCATTTAGGGGTCCATCCCTAAATTATTATAGGAAAGTCCATCCTGGGATCCCATGGAAATGTTCCCGTGCACCCATCACATTCCAGCGGCCGGATTCGTTCCGTCGGGAGAGCTCCTTTCCCTATTTAAAAACCTGGGAATGGAGAAAGGGCTGCTCCTTGTTCAGGGAGCAGGAACAGGATGGGGAATCCAAGGAAAAGCATTCCCAGCTGCTCCACCCATGCCACGCCCTTTCTTTGCCTCCTCCAGGAGTTTTCCCTGGAAAGCTTCAGGTTTCTTGGATAAAACCGTTTGTGGGTGGCAGTTTATCCCAAATTTTCCCCAGAGAAAGCTCAGGACTGGTGAAACCTGAGGCTGGGTCAAGGCTAAGGAGTGATCCAGGGGCAGCTCCAGCCTCCAATTCCCCTCATTCCCAAATAAAACCGGCCTCCAAATCCCCCCTTTCCCAAAAAAACCCAGGAGCTTCCATCCTGACCAACACCCCAAATTCCCCAAAGATTTTGGGAACAAGGAAAGTTTTTTTTAAAGCTCTGCATGAAGACCCCCAAACTTTTTCCCCGAACCCTGGATATCCCAAATTTTTCTGATTCCTCCCTTTTTTCCATCATTTCCCACCCACCAAGCTCTTCGCAGAGCAGTGCCGACCTCCGCTCCCACCTCCAAATCCCAATCCTGCCATCCCTAAATCCACCTGGCAACTACACCAGAACACCTGGAAAAATCCTCCTGGAGCCCTCGGGATGATAAAACCAGCCTCAAAATTCCCCCTTTCCCAGATAGAACCAACATCCAAATTCCCTCTTTCCCAAATAAAACCAGCCTCCAAATCCCCCGTTCCCAAATAAAACCAACATCCGAATTCCCCCTTTCCAAATACAAACCAGCCTCCAAATCCTTCCTTTCCCAAATAAAACGGGTTTCGAAATTCCCCCTTTCCCAGATAAAACCAACATCCAAATTCCCTCTTTCCCAAATAAAACCCAACATCTCGAATCCTTCCTTCCCAAATAAAACAGGTTTCAAAAATTCCCCCTTTCCCAAATAAAACCAGCCTCCAAATTCCCCCTTTCCCAAATAAAACAACATCCGAAATTCCCCCTTTTCCCAAATAAAACCAACATCCAAATCCCCCTTTCCAAATAAAACCGCCTCCGAATTCCCCCTTTTACCAAATAAACCAACATCCAAATCCTTCCTTTCCCCAAATAAAACAGGTTTCGAAATTCCCCCCTTTTCCCAAATAAAACCAACATCCAAATCCTTCCCTTTCCCAAATAAAACCAACATCCAAATCCTTCCTTCCCAAATAAAACAGGTTTCAAAATTCCCCCTTTCCCAAATAAAACCGGCCTCCAAATTCCCCCTTTTTCAAATAAAGCCGGCCTCAAAATTCTCCCCCTTTCCCAAATAAAACCAGCCTCCGAATTCCCCTTTTCCCAAATAAAACCGACACCCAAATTCCCTTTTCCAAAGCCATCCCACACCCCTCCCCGCCCTGTTTTCCAAGGCCAACCCCCGCTGCCTCCCTCCTCCCTGGAACTGATATTCCCATCAGCCCGAGCTCCGGCTGCTTTTCCTGCCTCATCCAGCCTTGACCTCCTGCTCCCGAGGCCGGGCTGGCTCCGCATTCCCGTTCCCGAGGCGTCGGAGCTCACCCCGGTACCAGACGATCTCCCGCATTTTCCCGTCGGTTTTGAAGTTGCATTTCAGGGTCACGGCGTCTCCCACCCACCACCGGAGGCAGGGGCTCGATGCTGACGGTCAGATAGGCTGGAAAAAGCGGGAAAAGAAAAAAGGCGGGAAAAGAAAAAAGGCAGGAAAACTGAGCTGGGCTCCAGGGAAGTTCGGCAGTGGGGCTTAAAACGTTGTTTTCCAGGGGTTTTGTGGATTAATGGCGCTGTTGTATCCCAGGGAATGCCCAGCCAAGTCCTGACCCCTCGCAGGGATGGATTTGGGCCGTTCCCAGCGATCCCAAAAAAGTCCAAAACTGAAGGGAAATCCATCCTGAATCTGGGAAAATCCCAGCAGCCACCATTCCCACTGCGAATTCCCATCCTTCCTACGGAGTTGCTGCTTCTCCCATCGTCCTGCCCCTCACCGGTTCTCTCCCCTGTGCTTCCGTAAAACTTCCCAAATTCCTCATTCCCGATGGGAATGGGTCCAGCAGCTTCCCCAGAGGATGCACAACCCCCACCCGGCAGTTTTCCAGCTCCTTCCCCATCTCCCCACCACTGGATGCCGGATCCATCCTCGTCCAGAGGGAAAATCGGAGCCTGGGCAGCTCCATCCATCTCTTTTTCCCCTCTTTCCCTCGATTTGCTGGGAAACCGGGAGCAGGGAGCAATTGCATTCCCGGTTTATTTTCCTGCCTTTCCCGCGGCTGTTGGGAGATGATGGATCGACAGCCTGGAAAATCCCAGCCTTTCCTCAGCATCCTTCCCTGTTTGACACCAGGACATCCCAAAAAAAAACCCCTCACCCCCCCTAAATTCCCGGGTTTTTTAACCCCTCCTTGCACCAGTTGGGAAAACAGCCGAGAAAACGTCAGGAAAACAGGAGCAGGTTTGGAAGCGGGGCTGGAAGTCAGAGATTCCTTTGTGGAAGACGCCCTGGAAAGGGGGAAAAGGTGAATTCCTGGGATTTTTTGTGCCTCCCAGGCAGTGATCCGAGGCTCAGCATTCCTTGTAAAACAACTTGGAGGTGGTTTGTGCCATAAATCCCAGGCACGACCTGCGGGAGAACACGCTCCGGGAACACGTGCCGGCTGCGGCAGCAGGGCAGCATGGCCCGGAATATTGAACACCGGGATAAAGCCGGAAAATCCCGTTTTGTGCTGCTTTTGGGGGGGCTGCAGGAACAGCTCTGCGCAAGGAAAGCTGGGAAATAAAAGCGGATTTTTTGGGGCTGTTTGGGAGTAGGGCTGAGGGTTAAATCCCTTTTCAGCCCCGAATGATGCTGGGAATGATGGGATTTCGGTGTTGCACCCCGGAATCCTGGTTCTTCTCGCTGGAGCCACCGAATCCTTGGCCAACATTCCCTGTCCGTCTGCGGCCGGTGCCTTTCCAGCCTCTCCAGCCTGCCCAGGGTTTATTTTTGTTCCTAAAGCGGGGATTAATTCCCTGCGACTGCCAAGGCTGCACGAGGGGCCCTTGGATTCGGGGCTTTGCCGATGGAAAAGGCAGAGATGGGGAAGGAGGAGGAGGATGGATGGATGGATGGATGGATGGATGGATGGATGGATGGATGGATGGATGGAGGAAGGGCAGCCGAGGTTTCTCCGGCTGCCCCGATTCCCCTCGCTCGGCTTTTGACATTTCCGAGCGCCGGGATGAGCAACAGGCACGGAAAAGCAGCGGGGGGATGAGCAAATCCTTGGCAGCGCGGCAGGAGCCGCCCCAAGGAAATCGGGATGCAGGCGGAAAAGCTCTGCCTTCCCATGGACCGGGAGCCTCCGGGTGGGATCGCAGCTCCCACCCGCCCCCGGATCAACGGGAGATTAACGGGAGCCGGGGAGGAACCGGCAAAGCCGGAGCGGAGATCGGATTTTCCCTCGTGCCCGTGGGGTGTGGAGATCCAGGAGTTCCCAATGCAACATTCCCAGATGTTTTCCATCCCTCTTCCCACGTTATTCCCTTCCAGACCTGTGCATTCCCATGGGAAGAGGAACCATCCACATCCCCATCCCTGTCCAGAGCAAAGATTGGATTTTCCCTCCTGTCCACGGGATCCAGGAGTTCCTGGAGCAGCATTCCCAGATGTTTTCCACCCCTCTTCCCATGCTATTCCCTTGCAGACCTGTGCACGCCCATGGAAAGAGGAACCATCCACATCCCGGTCCAGCCGGAGTGGAGACTGGATTTTTTCCTCCTTTCCACAGGATCCAGGAGTTCCCAATGCAACATTCCCAGATGTTTTCCATCCCTCTTCCCACGTTATTCCCTTCCAGACCTGTGCACTCCCATGGGAAAGGGAACCATCCCCATCCCAGTCCAGCCAAGGTGGTGTTTGGACCATTCCCTGATTTTTGGTGGATTTTTAAGGTCAAAAAGCACCAAGTTTGGGGTGGCCCCAGCCACTCCCATGCAGCAAATCCATCCATCCATCCAAGCATTTTTCCAAGGAAATCCCCCTCCAAACCCATCCCTGACCTGCATCTTCTGGGGGGCCAAAAAAAAAAGCCAAAATGGGAATTTTTTCCCCCCTCTGCTCCCTCCATGTGCTGGAAAACCACTCGGAGCAGCTTCCACCTGTATTCCTGGGAATTCTGGCTTGGCTGGGCCTTAAACACCAGAGTGGAACCACAGGATGCTCCCGAGCTTTTCCCACATGGAAAAGGCAAAGCTCCGGAGCTCCAGGATTTATTGCTCCGGTGCCCATGGGATGTGGATCCCACGGAGAGCTGATGCCTGGAAGGGGAGGGAAGGGGAAAATCCAAATGCTCCCCAAATCCAGAGCAAAACCACCCCAGAAGTTGCGGAAAAGAAGGAGGGAAGAGGGAGAGGGAAACAGATGCCGAGTCCCCACAGGAGCCGGCCGAGGATGCGGGGAGGGGAGGGGGAAAACCGGGAAAACAAAGCTGGGCGCTGGAAAATGAAGCGGGGATCCAGATGGAGCCGTCCAAATCCCGCTGTTTGGCTGCGGCTGACGCGCGAATCCCATCCCTCACCCTCCCCTTCCCTTCGCTTCCCGACAGGGAACAACTGCGAGGTGGCAGCGCTGCTCCAGAGCCTCCCTCGGCTCCCTTTTTTTTCGGGATTTGCTGCGGAGAACAAAGCGGCGGTGACGGGAACGGCTGGATGGGAAGAACTCTTCCAAAAGGGATCCAAGGGAGGAGCCCATCCCAAATTTCCATCATCCCTTGCATTATCAGCGTCCCCTTATCAGCCTCACTTCGCTCCCTTTATTTTTGGGATTTGCTGCCGGGAACAAAGCGGCGGTGACAGGAACGGCTGGATGGGAAGAACTCTTCCAAAAGGGTTCCAAGGGAGGAGCCCATCCCAAATTTCCATCATCCCTCTCGTTATCAGAATCTCCTTATCAGCATCCCCTTATCAGATTCCCCTTATCAGCCTCACTTCGTTCCCTTTTTTTTCGGGATTTGCTGCGGAGAACAAACCGGCGGTGACGGGAAAGGCTGGATGGGAAGAACTCTTCCAAAAGGGCTCCAAGGGAGGAGCCCATCCCAAATTTCCGTCATCCCTTGCGTTATCAGCATCCCTTTATCAGCATCCCCTTATCAGATTCCCCTCATCAGCCTCACTTCACTCCCTTTATTTTTGGGATTTACTGAGGGGAACAAAGGGGCAGTGACAGGAACGGCTGGATGGGAAGAACTCTTCCAAAAGGGTTCCAAGGGAGGAGCCCATCCCAAATTTCCATCACCCCTCTCGTTATCAACATCCTCTTTATCATCATCCCTTTATCAGCATCCCCTTATCAGAGTCCCCTTATCAGCCTCACTTCGTTCCCTTTTTTTCGGGATTTGCTGCGGAGAACAAAGCTGTGGTGACGGGAACGGCTGGATGGGAAGAACTCTTCCAAAAGGGATCCAAGGGAGGAGCCCATCCCAAATTTCCGTCATCCCCTGCGTTACCAGTATCCCCTTATCAGCATCCCTTTATCAGCACCCCCTTATCAGATTCCCCTCATCAGCCTCGCTTCGCTCCCTTTATTTTTGGGATTTACTGAGGGGAACAAAGCGGCAGTGACGGGAACGGCTGGATGGGAAGAACTCTTCCAAAAGGGTTCCAAGGGAGGAGCCCATCCCAAATTTCCATCACCCCTCTCGTTATCAGAATCCCCTTATCAGCACCCCCTTATCAGCATCCCCTTATCAGCCTCACTTCACTCCCTTTATTTTTGGGATTTACTGAGGGGAACAAAGCGGCAGTGACAAGAACGGCTGAATGGGAAGAACTCTTCCAAAAGGGCTCCAAGGGAGGAGCCCATCCCAAATTTCCGTCAGCCCTCTCGATATCAGCGTCCCCTTATCAGCGTCCCCTTATCAGCATCCCCTTATCAGCCTCACTTCATTCCCTTTATTTTTGGGATTTACTGCGGAGAACAAACCGGCGGTGACGGGAAAGGCTGGATGGGAAGAACTCTTCCAAAAGAGCTCCAAAGGAGGAGCCCATCCCAAATTTCCGTCATCCCTTGCGTTATCAGCATCCCCTTATCAGCATCCCCTTATCAGATTCCCCTCATCAGCCTCACTTCACTCCCTTTATTTTTGGGATTTACTGAGGGGAACAAAGGGGCAGTGACAGGAACGGCTGGATGGGAAGAACTCTTCCAAAAGGGTTCCAAGGGAGGAGCCCATCCCAAATTTCCATCACCCCTCTCGTTATCAGCATCCCCTTATCAGATTCCCCTCATCAGCCTCACTTCGCTCCCTTTATTTTTGGGATTTACTGAGGGGAACAAAGCTGTGGTGACGGGAACGGCTGGATGGGAAGAACTCTTCCAAAAGGGTTCCAAGGGAGGAGCCCATCCCAAATTTCCGTCATCCCTTGCGTTATCAGCATCCCCTTATCAGCATCCCTTTATCAGCATCCCCTTATCAGCATCCCTTTCTCAGCCTCGCTCCGCTTCCCCTTTGCTCTTTTCAATCTGAGATTTTCCAGAGAAAGCCGGGCCGGGCCTCCCCCGGATCGGATTCAGCCCTCTGGAAATTCATCCCTCTGATTAGATCGCATCCCTGGGGAGGAGAGGATATTTTTGCTGGCAATCGCTGGGAATTCTGGCACCATCCAGTTTAAGGGGAATTGGGGGAAAAAAAAAGGGAAAGGGAAGCGGGGGGGGGAGGAGGAGAGGGGGAAGGGAGGGATAAAGGGAACGTCCTTTGAAATCGGGAGTGACGCGCTAATAAAGGAGAACATCGGAACAAGCTCGGCGCTTCCGATCACAAAAGAGCTCCCAGGGATGAGGCAGGAATTGCTCCGGCCCTGGAAAGTGCGGGATGCTGGAAAAAAACCCCCGTTCCCAGCCCTTTCCAGCATTCCATGGGGATTTCTGCCCATGGACGCAGCCGGGCGCCCCACGGGAATGTCCAGTGGCCGGAATCGCAGCCGGGAGCCCCATGGGAATGTCCAGTGGCCGGAATCCCCCGTAGGATGAGGTTCTTGGGGAGGAGGGGAGGAAGGGAATGGATGGGCGGGAATCTCCCAAGGAAAGGCCTGGAGGCCTCGGAGCGATGGAGCTTTCCGAGGAATCCCAGCACCACAGGAGCCCCCCCCACATCTTCCTCAGGCTCCCGATTCCTTCTGACCCACATCGAAATCCAGCATTTATTTATTGGTATAAATCAAAATCCCGGATTTCTCACCTCCCTGCACTTCCCAAAAAGCCGTTTCTCACCT
>JACSVZ010000023.1:2871621-2890540 GCA_014706295.1 Lycocorax pyrrhopterus obiensis
AGGTGAGAAACGGCTTTTTGGGAAGTGCAGGGAGGTGAGAAATCCGGGATTTTGATTTATACCAATAAATAAATGTTGGATTTCGATGTGGGTCGGAAGGAATCGGGAGCCTGAGGAAGATGTGGGGGGGCTCCTGTGGTGCTGGGATTCCTCGGAAAGCTCCATCGCTCCGAGGCCTCCAGGCCTTTCCTTGGGAGATTCCCGCCCATCCATTCCCTTCCTCCCCTCCTCCCCAAGAACCTCATCCTACGGGGGATTCCGGCCACTGGACATTCCCATGGGGCTCCCGGCTGCGATTCCGGCCACTGGACATTCCCGTGGGGCGCCCGGCTGCGTTCGTGGGCAGAAATCCCCATGGAATGCTGGAAAGGGCTGGGAACGGGGGTTTTTATCCGGCATCCCGCACTTTCCAGGGCCGGAGCAATTCCTGCCTCATCCCTGGGAGCTCTTTTGTGATCGGAAGCGCCGAGCTTGTTCCGATGTTCTCCTTTATTAGCGCGTCACTCCCGATTTCAAAGGACGTTCCCTTTATCCCTCCCTTCCCCCTCTCCTCCTCCCCCCCCCGCTTCCCTTTTCCCTTTTTTTTTCCCCCAATTCCCCTTAAACTGGATGGTGCCAGAATTCCCAGCGATTGCCAGCAAAAATATCCTCTCCTCCCCAGGGATGCGATCTAATCAGAGGGATGAATTTCCAGAGGGCTGAATCCGATCCGGGGGAGGCCCGGCCCGGCTTTCTCTGGAAAATCTCAGATTGAAAAGAGCAAAGGGGAAGCGGAGCGAGGCTGAGAAAGGGATGCTGATAAGGGGATGCTGATAAAGGGATGCTGATAAGGGGATGCTGATAACGCAAGGGATGACGGAAATTTGGGATGGGCTCCTCCCTTGGAACCCTTTTGGAAGAGTTCTTCCCATCCAGCCGTTCCCGTCACCACAGCTTTGTTCCCCTCAGTAAATCCCAAAAATAAAGGGAGCGAAGTGAGGCTGATGAGGGGAATCTGATAAGGGGATGCTGATAACGAGAGGGGTGATGGAAATTTGGGATGGGCTCCTCCCTTGGAACCCTTTTGGAAGAGTTCTTCCCATCCAGCCGTTCCTGTCACTGCCCCTTTGTTCCCCTCAGTAAATCCCAAAAATAAAGGGAGTGAAGTGAGGCTGATGAGGGGAATCTGATAAGGGGATGCTGATAAGGGGATGCTGATAACGCAAGGGATGACGGAAATTTGGGATGGGCTCCTCCTTTGGAGCTCTTTTGGAAGAGTTCTTCCCATCCAGCCGTTCCTGTCACCACAGCTTTGTTCTCCGCAGTAAATCCCAAAAATAAAGGGAGTGAAGTGAGGCTGATAAGGGGATGCTGATAAGGGGACGCTGATAAGGGGACGCTGATATCGAGAGGGCTGACGGAAATTTGGGATGGGCTCCTCCTTTGGAGCTCTTTTGGAAGAGTTCTTCCCATTCAGCCGTTCTTGTCACTGCCGCTTTGTTCCCCTCAGTAAATCCCAAAAATAAAGGGAGTGAAGTGAGGCTGATAAGGGGATGCTGATAAGGGGGTGCTGATAAGGGGATTCTGATAACGAGAGGGGTGATGGAAATTTGGGATGGGCTCCTCCCTTGGAACCCTTTGGAAGAGTTCTTCCCATCCAGCCGTTCCCGTCACTGCCGCTTTGTTCCCCTCAGTAAATCCCAAAAATAAAGGGAGCGAAGCGAGGCTGATGAGGGGAATCTGATAAGGGGGTGCTGATAAAGGGATGCTGATAAGGGGATACTGGTAACGCAGGGGATGACGGAAATTTGGGATGGGCTCCTCCCTTGGATCCCTTTTGGAAGAGTTCTTCCCATCCAGCCGTTCCCGTCACCACAGCTTTGTTCCCCTCAGTAAATCCCAAAAATAAAGGGAGTGAAGTGAGGCTGATAAAGGGATGCTGATAAGGGGGTGCTGATAAGGGGATTCTGATAACGAGAGGGGTGATGGAAATTTGGGATGGGCTCCTCCCTTGGATCCCTTTTGGAAGAGTTCTTCCCATTCAGCCGTTCCTGTCACCGCCGCTTTGTTCTCCGCAGCAAATCCCGAAAAAAAAGGGAGCGAAGTGAGGCTGATAAGGGGAATCTGATAAGGGGATACTGATAAGGGGATTCTGATAATGAGAGGGGTGATGGAAATTTGGGATGGGCTCCTCCCTTGGAGCTCTTCTGGAAGAGTTCTTCCCATCCAGCCGTTCCTGTCACCACAGCTTTGTTCCCCTCAGCAAATCCCAAAAATAAAGGGAGTGAAGTGAGGCTGATAAGGGGATGCTGATAAGGGGGTGCTGATAAGGGGATTCTGATAACGAGAGGGGTGATGGAAATTTGGGATGGGCTCCTCCCTTGGAACCCTTTTGGAAGAGTTCTTCCCATCCAGCCGTTCCCGTCACCACAGCTTTGTTCCCCTCAGTAAATCCCAAAAATAAAGGGAGCGAAGCGAGGCTGATGAGGGGAATCTGATAAGGGGGTGCTGATAAAGGGATGCTGATAAGGGGATACTGGTAACGCAGGGGATGACGGAAATTTGGGATGGGCTCCTCCCTTGGATCCCTTTTGGAAGAGTTCTTCCCATCCAGCCGTTCCCGTCACCACAGCTTTGTTCTCCGCAGCAAATCCCGAAAAAAAGGGAACGAAGTGAGGCTGATAAGGGGACTCTGATAAGGGGATGCTGATAAAGGGATGATGATAAAGAGGATGTTGATAACGAGAGGGGTGATGGAAATTTGGGATGGGCTCCTCCCTTGGAACCCTTTTGGAAGAGTTCTTCCCATCCAGCCGTTCCTGTCACTGCCCCTTTGTTCCCCTCAGTAAATCCCAAAAATAAAGGGAGTGAAGTGACGCTGATGAGGGGAATCTGATAAGGGGATGCTGATAAAGGGATGCTGATAACGCAAGGGATGACGGAAATTTGGGATGGGCTCCTCCCTTGGAGCCCTTTTGGAAGAGTTCTTCCCATCCAGCCTTTCCCGTCACCGCCGGTTTGTTCTCCGCAGCAAATCCCGAAAAAAAGGGAACGAAGTGAGGCTGATAAGGGGAATCTGATAAGGGGATGCTGATAAGGAGATTCTGATAACGAGAGGGATGATGGAAATTTGGGATGGGCTCCTCCCTTGGAACCCTTTTGGAAGAGTTCTTCCATCCAGCCGTTCCCGTCACCGCCGCTTTGTTCCCGGCAGCAAATCCCAAAAATAAAGGGAGCGAAGTGAGGCTGATAAGGGGATGCTGATAATGCAAGGGATGACGGAAATTTGGGATGGGCTCCTCCCTTGGATCCCTTTTGGAAGAGTTCTTCCCATCCAGCCGTTCCCGTCACCGCCGCTTTGTTCTCCGCAGCAAATCCTGAAAAAAAAGGGAGCCGAGGGAGGCTCTGGAGCAGCGCTGCCACCTCGCAGTTGTTCCCTGTCGGGAAGCGAAGGGAAGGGGAGGATGAGGGATGGGATTCGCGCGTCAGCCACAGCCAAACAGCGGGATTTGGACGGCTCCATCTGGATCCCCGCTTCATTTTCCAGCGCCCGGCTTTGTTTTCCCGGTTTTCCCCCTCCCCTCCCCGCATCCTCGGCCAGCTCCTGTGGGGACTCGGCATCTGTTTCCCTCTCCCTCTTCCCTCCTTCTTTTCCGCAACTTCTGGGGTGGTTTTGCTCTGGATTTGGGGAGCATTTGGATTTTCCCCTTCCCTCCCCTTCCAGGCATCAGCTCTCCGTGGGATCCACATCCCACGGCACCGGAGCAATAAATCCTGGAGCTCCGGAGCTTTGCCTTTTCCATGTGGGAAAAGCTCGGGAGCATCCCGTGGTTCCACTCTGGTGTTTAAGGCCCAGCCAAGCCGGAATTCCCAGGAATACAGGTGGAAGCTGCTCCGAGTGGTTTTCCAGCACATGGAGGGAGCAGAGGGGGGAAAAAATTCCCATTTTGGCTTTTTTTTTTGGCCCCCCAGAAGATGCAGGTCAGGGATGGGTTTGGAGGGGGATTTCCTTGGAAAAATGCTTGGATGGATGGATGGATTTGCTGCATGGGAGTGGCTGGGGCCACCCCAAACTTGCTGCTTTTTGACCTTAAAAATCCACCAAAAATCAGGGAATGGTCCAAACACCACCTTGGCTGGACTGGGATGGGGATGGTTCCCTTTCCCATGGGAGTGCACAGGTCTGGAAGGGAATAACGTGGGAAGAGGGATGGAAAACATCTGGGAATGTTGCATTGGGAACTCCTGGATCCTGTGGAAAGGAGGAAAAATCCAGTCTCCACTCCGGCTGGACCGGGATGTGGATGGTTCCTCTTTCCATGGGCGTGCACAGGTCTGCAAGGGAGTAACGTGGGAAGAGGGATGGAAAACATCTGGGAATGCTGCTCCGGGAACTCCTGGATCCCGTGGACAGGAGGGAAAATCCAATCTTTGCTCTGGACAGGGATGGGGATGGTTCCTCTTCCCATGGGAGTGCACAGGTCTGGAAGGGAATAGCATGGGAAGAGGGGTGGAAAACATCTGGGAATGCTGCTCCAGGAACTCCTGGATCCCATGGACAGGAGGGAAAATCCAATCTTTGCTCTGGACAGGGATGGGGATGTGGATGGTTCCTCTTCCCATGGGCGTGCTTGGGTCTGGAAGGGAATAACGTGGGAAGAGGGATGGAAAGCATCTGGGAATGCTGCTCCAGGAACTCCTGGATCCCATGCACAGGAGGGAAAATCCAATCTTTGCTCTGGATGGATGGGGATGGTTCCTCTTCCCATGGGAGTGCACAGGTCTGGAAGGGAATAACGTGGGAAGAGGGATGGAAAACATCTGGGAATGCTGCTCCAGGAACTCCTGGATCCCTTGGACAGGAGGGAAAATCCAATCTTTGCTCTGGACAGGGATGGGGATGTGGATGGTTCCTCTTCCCATGGGAATGCACAGGTCTGGAAGGGAATAACGTGGGAAGAGGGATGGAAAACATCTGGGAATGTTGCATTGGGAACTCCTGGATCTCCACACCCCACGGGCACGAGGGAAAATCCGATCTCCGCTCCGGCTTTGCCGGTTCCTCCCCGGCTCCCGTTAATCTCCCGTTGATCCGGGGGCGGGCGGGAGCTGCGATCCCACCCGGAGGCTCCCGGTCCATGGAAAGGCAGAGCTTTTCCGCCCGCATCCCGATTTCCTTGGGGCGGCTCCTGCTGCGCTGCCAAGGATTTGCTCATCCCCCCGCTGCTTTTCCGTGCCTGTTGCTCATCCCGGAGCTCGGAAATGTCAAAAGCCGAGCGAGGGGAATCGGGGCAGCCGGAGAAACCTCGGCTGCCCTTCCTCCATCCATCCATCCATCCATCCATCCATCCATCCATCCATCCTCCTCCTCCTTCCCCATCCCTGCCTTTTCCATCGGCAAAGCCCCGAATCCAAGGGCCCCTCGTGCAGCCTTGGCAGTCGCAGGGAATTAATCCCCGCTTTAGGAACAAAAATAAACCCTGGGCAGGCTGGAGAGGCTGGAAAGGCACCGGCCGCAGACGGACAGGGAATGTTGGCCAAGGATTTCGGTGGCTCCCAGCGAGAAGAACCAGGATTCCGGGGTGCAACACCGAAATCCCATCATTCCCAGCATCATTCGGGGCTGAAAAGGGATTTAACCCTCAGCCCTACTCCCAAACAGCCCCAAAAAATCTGCTTTTATTTCCCAGCTTTTCCTTGCGCAGAGCTGTTCCTGCAGCCCCCCAAAAGCAGCACAAAACGGGATTTTCCGGCTTTATCCCGGTGTTCAATATTCCGGGCCATGCTGCCCTGCTGCCGCAGCCGGCACGTGTTCCCGGAGCGTGTTCTCCCGCAGGTCGTGCCTGGGATTTATGGCACAAACACCTCCAAGTTGTTTTACAAGGAATGCTGAGCCTCGGATCACTGCCTGGGAGGCACAAAAAATCCCGGGAATTCACCTTCCCCCCCTTTCCAGGGCGTCTTCCACAAAGGAATCTCTGACTTCCAGCCCCGCTTCCAAACCTGCTCCTGTTTTCCTGACGTTTTCTCGGCTGTTTTCCCAACTGGTGCAAGGAGGGGTTAAAAAACCCGGGAATTTAGGGGGGGTGAGGGGTTTTTTTTGGGATGTCCTGGTGTCAAACAGGGAAGGATGCTGAGGAAAGGCTGGGATTTTCCAGGCTGTCGATCCATCATCTCCCAACAGCCGCGGGAAAGGCAGGAAAATAAACCGGGAATGCAATTGCTCCCTGCTCCCGGTTTCCCAGCAAATCGAGGGAAAGAGGGGAAAAAAGAGATGGATGGAGCTGCCCAGGCTCCGATTTTCCCTCTGGAGCGAGGATGGATCCGGCATCCAGTGGTGGGGAGATGGGGAAGGAGCTGGAAAACTGCCGGGTGGGGGTTGTGCATCCTCTGGGGAAGCTGCTGGACCCATTCCATCGGGAATGAGGAATTTGGGAAGTTTTACGGAAGCACAGGGGAGAGAACCGGTGAGGGGCAGACGATGGGAGAAGCAGCAACTCCGTAGGAAGGATGGGAATTCGCAGTGGGAATGGTGGCTGCTGGGATTTTCCCAGATTCAGGATGGATTTCCTTCAGTTTGGACTTTTTGGGATCGCTGGGAACGGCCCAAATCCATCCCTGCGAGGGGTCAGGACTTGGCTGGGCATTCCCTGGGATACAACAGCGCCATTAATCCACAAAAACCCCTGGAAAACAACGTTTTAAGCCCCGCTCCGAACTTCCCTGGAGCCCAGCTCAGTTTTCCTGCCTTTTTTCTTTTCCCGCCTTTTTCTTTCCCGCTTTTCCAGCCTATCTGACCGTCAGCATCGAGCCCCTGCCTCCGGTGGTGGTGGGAGACGCCGTGACCCTGAAATGCAACTTCAAAACCGACGGGAAAATGCGGGAGATCGTCTGGGTACCGGGTGAGCTCCGACGCCTCGGGAACGGGAATGCGGAGCCAGCCCGGCCTCGGGAGCAGGAGGTCAAGGCTGGATGAGGCAGGAAAGCAGCCGGAGCTCGGGCTGATGGGAAAATCAGTTCCAGGGAGGAGGGAGGCAGCGGGGGTTGGCCTTGGAAAACAGGGCGGGGAGGGGTGTGGGATGGCTTTGGAAAAGGGAATTGGGTGTCGGTTTTATTTGGGAAAAGGGGGAATTCGGAGGCTTGGTTTTATTTGGGAAAGGGGGGAGAATTTTGAGGCCGGCTTTATTTGAAAAAGGGGAATTTGGAGGCCGGTTTATTTGGGAAAGGGGGAATTTTGAAACCTGTTTTATTTGGGAAAGGAAGGATTTGGATGTTGGTTTTATTTGGGAAAGGAAGGATTTGGATGTTGGTTTTATTTGGGAAAGGGGAATTTCGAAACCTGTTTTATTTGGGAAAGGAAGGATTTGGATGTTGGTTTTATTTGGTAAAAGGGGGAATTCGAGGTCGGTTTATTTGGGAAAAGGGGGATTTGGATGTGGTTTATCTGGGAAAGGGGGAATTTTGAAACCTGTTTTATTTGAGGGAAAGGGGGAACTTGGAGGCCAGTTTTATTTGGAAAAGACGGAATTTGGATGTTGGTTTTCTTTGGGAAAGGGGGGATTTTGTGGCCGGTTTTATTTGGGAAAAGGGGGAATTCGGATGTTGGTTTTCTTTGGGAAAGGGGGAATTTGGAGGCTGGTTTTATTTGGGAAAGGGGGAATTTCGAAACCTGTTTTATTTGGGAAAGGAAGGATTTGGAGGCTGGTTTTATTTGGGAAAGAGGGAATTTCGAAACCTGTTTTATTTGGGAAAGGAAGGATTTGGATGTTCGGTTTTATTTGGGAAATGGGGAATTTTGGGTTTTGGTTTTATTTTGGGAAAAGGGGAAATTCGATGTTGGTTTTCTTTGGGAAAGGGGGGATTTGGAGGCCGGTTTTATTTGGGAAAGGGGGGATTTGGAGGCCGGTTTTATTTGGGAATGAGGGGAATTGGAGGCTGGAGCTGCCCCTGGATCACTCCTTAGCCTTGACCCAGCCTCAGGTTCACCAGTCCTGAGCTTTCTCTGGGAAAATTTGGGATAAGCTGCCACCCACAAACGGTTTTATCCAAGAAAACCTGAGGTTTTCCAGGGAAAACTCCTGGAGGAGGCAAAGAAAGGGCGTGGCATTGGGTGGAGCAGCTGGGAATGCTTTTCCTTGGATTCCCCATCCTGTTCCTGCTCCCTGAACAAGGAGCAGCCCTTTCTCCATTCCCAGGTTTTTAAATAGGGAAAGGAGCTCTCCCGACGGATACGAATCCGGCCGCTGGAATGTGATGGGTGCACGGGAACATTTCCATGGGATCCCAGATGGACTTTCCTATAATAATTTAGGGATGGACCCCTAAATGGTGGACAGGGCATTCAGGCAGGGAATAAAACCCCAAACCCGCCCCGAATCCCAGATTCCAGCTGGGAATTGGCTCCGTCTCCCCCTTTTTTTGGGGGAGGAATTTTTTTCTGCTGGCTCCGCCGTCTCCACCAGGTTTTTCCTTCCCTTTTCCACTCGGTAATGTTGGATTAACCCACTTTCCCGGGAGCTGGGGCTGGATTTGCATAATCCCCCCTGCGAGGAGGGACGCGGGAGCGGCCGATGCTCCGGAGCAAATGATGCTCCGAGAAACCTCGGCGGGAACGGGAAGGGCAAAAATATCCCAGCTTTTATTTTTATCCCCACAAATCCCCCCTTTCTCCCAGGGTTTTTTACCCCTCCTTCCCTCCTGCTCCTTTCCCAGGGAGCTTCCTGCGTTTGGGAAATTGGGTTTTTCATGGAGCGTCTCAGGATTTGCCAAATTCCTTCTCGGTTTTAAGGTTTTTTCTCCCGTTTTTGCCCCCTGTCTTGTCTCGCTCCCGGACTTTTGCAGCTTCCCAAAGCTCCAGCGGCAGCTCCCGGGTGCTGGAGGTGATGGATGGATCCGGGAGTGCCGGGGCGGATCCGCCGGAGCTGCGGAGCTCTATTTATTCCGCCTGTAAATCATGGGAATGTGGCTCCGGAGCGCTGGATTGGGGTCACGCGGGGCTCCTCTTTCCCGTGGTTTATTGGACAGGGAGCAGAGGGAGCTCCTGGAGTTTGAGGGATCTGAGCTGCTCCAGGCGGGAAGGGGGAGGGAAAAGGGGGAGAGAGGTGGAAGAGTCAATGGCGGCACTTCGGTGGGGAATGGAGGGGGGAATAAACCCTGGGATGGATCCGTAACCCCTGGGATGGATCCGTAATCCACAGGATGGATCCATAAGCCATGGGATGGATCCGTAAGCCATGGGATGGATGTATAACCTGTGGGATGGATCCATAACCCCTGGGATGGATCCGTAATCCACGGGATGGATCCATAACCCACAGGATGGATCCATAACCCACAGGATGGATCCGCAACACATGGGATGGATGTATAACCTATGGGATGGATCCATAACCCACAGGATGGACCCATAACCCATGGGATGGATGTATAACCTATGGGATGGATCCATAACCCATGGGATGGATGTATAACCTGTGGGATGGATCCATAACCCATGGGAAGGTGTGTAACCTACGGGATGGATCCATAACCTGTGGGATTAATCCACAACCCGTGGGATGGAGCCGTAACCAATGGGATGCATCCATAACCCACTGGGTACATCCATAACCCACGGGATGCATCCGTAACCCACGGGATGGATCCATAACCCACACGATGAATCCTTAACCCACTGGGCACATCCATAACCCATGGGATGAATCCATAACCCACAGGATGGACCCATAACCCATGGGATGGGTGTATAATCCACGGGATACATCCATAACCCATTGGATTAATCCATAACCCACTGGGATGCATCCGTAACTCACGGGATGAATCCATAACCCACTGGGCACATCCATAACCCATGGCATGAATCCATAATCCATGGGACGTGTCTGTAACCCGTGGGATGAATCCATAACCCATGGGATGCATCCATAACCTGTGGGATGAATCCATAACCCACTGGGTACATCCATAACCCACAGGATACATCCATAACCCCCAGGATGCATCCATAACTCCCTGGATGGGTGTATAACCTATGGAATGCATCAGCGCACATCCACAACCCACGGGATGCATCCGTAACTCCCTGGACGGGTGTATAACCTATGGAATGCATCCATAACCCCTCAGGGCACATCCATAACCCACGGGATGCATCCGTAACCCACGGGATGGATCCATAACCCACGGGATGCATCCGTAACCCATTGGGTGCACCCATAACCCATGGGATGTATCTGTAACCCATGGGATACATCCATAACCCATGGGATTAATCCATAACCCACGGGTGCATCCATAACCCATGGGATGGACCCATAACCCATGGGTGCATCCATAACCCATGGGATGTATCTGTAACCCATGGGATACATCCATAACCCATGGGATTAATCCATAACCCATGGGACACATCCATAACCCACAGGATGAATCCATAACCCACCGGGTGCATCCATAACCCACGGGATGCATCCATAACCCACGGGATGAATCCATAACCCACCGGGTGCATCCATAACCCACGGGATGAATCCATAACCCACGGGATGCATCCATAACCCACGGGATGAATCCATAACCCATGGGATGCATCCGTAACCCACGGGATGAATCCGTAACCCACCAGGTGCATCCATAACCCACAGGATGAACCCATAGCCCACCAGGTGCATCCATAACTCACATTATGAATCCATAACTCCGGGGTGGGTGATCCCATTGGGATTCGTGTGCTCCGAGGCCGAGGAGCCTCTTCCCAAGGGTGAAACCCCATGGAGAAGCCCCACAGTGCAACCAGCACCCGCAATTCCAGCAATTCCCCTGGATTTCCCAGGGATGAGGGACAGGGAGGGGTTTCCCACTGGGAAACCCCTCAGCCGCTGGAATGCGGCCGATTTCAGCATTCCCGGGATGAGCAAAGGGGATTTTTCCCGGAATAAACAGGAACACGTCCCACGGGCAGAGGCGTTAATTAACATCCAACAATCCCAACACCTCCGGAAGGTGTGATGTTCCTGGGAACAGTTGCGAACACGGATCTGCACCTGGAGAGCTCCCGAAAAAGCCTTGGCAGGAGACGGGGGTGGCGGAATCCGTGCGGACGAGCTCGGAATGAGGTCGGGAAGACCTGGAGCTGTTCCTCGGCTCCCGGCGCCAGCTTCCCCGGGGTTGTGCCGGATCCTGAGGTGGCTCCAGGCATTCCCGAGGTGGCTCCAGGTGGGAATGTCACCTCCAAGTGGGAATGTGGCTGGTGACACCGGTAAAGTCACGGCCTGCAGCAGCTCCGAGCGGAACGCCAGAGCCGAGGGAAGGACACCCGAATTCCAAGCCCTGCCCGTACCACCCAGTGCTGCCAGGAATGCCCAGAGCCTTCAAAATTTGGGAATTACCTCAGGAGGAGACACCAGAATGCCGCTTTTCCCCTCTCACTCCCAGAAATTCCACATTTTCCAGCCAACCCCACTCAGTCCGAGTCCGTGCCGGGATTTCCAACCCCGCTTCCCTTCCGGGGACAACTCGAGTTTTATGGATGAGAAGGAATTCCCTAAAAATGGAGCAGAGCTGCTGATGGAGAGATTTCCGGCCGGCAGCTCCGGGAGGGCTGGCTGGTGCCATCCATCTCCAAGAGGATAATTTATGGGGAATGCTGTGAATTCCTCATGCTCGGGGAGAAAAGGTCGGGAGCATCCGCAGAGTTTATGGAGCTCTTTATTCCCAGGGCATCGCTCGGGCTCCGGAGAGGCAGCAGAAATCTGGGATGTGCCTCCCAAAATTGCTCAACTCTCCCGTAAAATGTTGATTTGCTCGTTCCTGAGTTTTTTGGGATGCTGGTGGGTGATCCCTTTGGGATGTGGGGGTCGTTTTGGGATCAAACCAGCAAGGATCGGGAAAACCAATCAGCTCCTCTGGATTTTGGGAAGGGGAATGTGGCGTTGGGGGCTCGGAGCAAGGTGGGATCAGTGGTCTTGGAAGAGCGGGATGGGAGGCTGGATTTCAGCTGGATGAGGATTCTCCAGGGAATGGGCAGGAAAAAGCAGAACCAGGAGTTTTCCAGGATAACGAGTTTTTCCCGGTGTTTTGATTCTCCAGGGAATGAGCAGGAAAAAACCTAAATCCGGACTTTTCCAGGACGAGCAGTTTTTCCCAGTGGTTGTGATTTTCCAGGGAATGGGCAAGGGAGGAAGGAAAAACCTAAATCCGAAGTTTTCCAGGATAATTAATTTTTCCCGGTGGCTGTGATTCTCCGTGGAATAGGCAGGAAAAAACCTAGATCCGGGGTTTTCCAGGATGAGGAATTTTTTCCAGTGTTGTGATTCTCCAGGGAATGGGCGAGGGAGGCAGGAAAAACCTAAATCCGGAGTTTTCCAGGATAATTAATTTTTCCCGGTGGCTGTGATTCTCCGTGGAACGGGCAGGAAAAACCTAGATCCGGGGTTTTCCAGGATGAGGAATTTTTTTCCAGTGTTGCGATTCTCCAGGGAATGGGCGAGGGAGGCAGGAAAAACATAAATCCGGAGTTTTCCAGGATAACGAGTTTTTCCCGGTGGCTCTGACGTGGACTCCGCAGACCCCCCCCAACACCAGGAGCGCTGCGGCTGCTCCAGGGAATTTTCCCTCTTTCCAGAGCGATTGTCCATTCGCTTGGAGAAAGGGCATCCATCGATCCAGCCCCGGGACACGGAGCCTGGACCAGATCCCAATTCCAACCATTCCAACCGCTCCCAAATCGCTCCCTTCATCCCGCATCCGTCACTTTCCCGATGGTTTTGGAACCTTTGGGCATCCCGGTGGGAGGCTCTGGGATTTTAATGGATTTTGGGAACAGCAAATGTTCGGGTCAGCGTGGAGAGGAGGGCTGGAGCTGCCTCTGGAACAGCCGGGTTTTGTCGGGAATGGGATTTTTCCTGGGATTTACGAATAATGCGGGAAGCAGCCTCGGGCCTGGAATGTTCCTGACATTCCTGGATGTGGACACATCCAGTTGGAACGGGAACCTTGGGATGCTGCCCAATTATCCTCCTCCTTTGATTCCCAGCTGGAAAAGTCAGGCTGCAAATTCCTTTGGAGCTCCTCTTCCCAAAAAAGCGCCCCCGGGGCACGGATAAAAGGCTGGAATTAGGGCTGATCCCCGGAGAGAGACAATTCCTGATGGGCCTTTTCCTGGGAGCCGTTAACTCCCGGTGATTCCCTCAGGGATGCGGCGCTTCCCAGCGCTCCGAATCCTAAGGGAATGTGAGGGGTCCCGCAGGGTGATTCCAGAGGGTGATTCCAGCGGCGTTTTCCCGCTCCTATCCTTGGATGGAGGGGGATTCGGGCCCACATCCGTCCAGATGTGCTGGGAAAAATCCCGTGGCTGCAAATTCCCGATCCGTGGGCGCCACCTCCACCATTCCCAGTGCTTCCCACCCTAAAGGAATCCCTGAAATCCCTTTGGATGCGCAAAGAGCTTCTCCATCCCGGAGCAGCTCCGAGGTTTCTCCTCCAACCCAAAGAAAAGTCAGGAAAAATCCTTGGAAACTTCCCTGGAAAGTTCCCCTGCTTCCCGAGGCCAGAGATTTACAATTCCCATCATTTTTCCCGCTTTTCTTCATCCCACATCGGTGCCAGGGTGGAATTTCTTTCCCATAAAAGCCTCAGCCTGGGATAATAAATTGGAAGAGGTTTTTTTAGTGACAGATTTTTTTTCCCCTCCTTTTCTGCTGCTTTTGGCCATAAAAAAAAGTGGGAAAAGAGGAAATCGGGAATGACGGCGGAGTTTTGTCCCGAGGGTTGGGTGCGGAAATGGGGTTTTGTCCTCAGGAAATGTTGGATTTGGGGATGAAATCCCAAAATTTTCTGCTGCTCCTGGTTTATTTTTAAAAAATGGGAATTTTAACTCTGCTGGATCTGAGCTGGTTTAGCCCCAAAATTCCCATTTTCCTCCCCATTTTTCCACTAAAACTCCTCTTCAAAAGCAGGGAAGATAAATCCAGAGGTGTTGGGGGGCACAGGGAATAAAAGTCCTAAAAGGAGACGTTTTCCGTTTAAAAATGACAATTCCTGGGTGGAAAAGAGAGCTGGCGATGGAATAATGGGGTGGAAAATGTGGATTTTGACTTTTATCTCAGCAGGGGCATCATAAATCCGTAAATTTCAAGCTGAAAGATCCTGGGATTCTATGGATAAATAAGAAAATCGTGATGAAATAGAAATAGAAATAGAAATAGAAATAGAAATAGAAATAGAAATAAAAAACATAAATAAAATTAAAAAACATAAATAAAAATAAAATTCTAATTTAAATATTTAAATGTGCTGCATAAAAATACGGAATTAATTGTACTTTCAATATTTAATATAAATCTATTAAAAATTAAATTCAAATAGAAATAAATATTAAAATAAAAAATTATATTAAAATTCCAATAAATACACTAATTTTATTAGTGACATTAAGGGGTAAATAAACTTATTCAAATCTAAACAAATCTATTCAAATCCCAAATAAATTTATTCAAATTCTCAGAGCAAAACCCCTTTGAAATATTCAAAAACGGCCCCGAAATTCCCAAAATTCCCGAATTCGGGACACTGGGATTGTTTCCCGCAGGTCACTGACGGCGGCACCATCAAGCAGAAGATCTTCACCTTCGATGCCATGTTTTCCACCAACTTTTCCCAGATGGAAAACTACCGGAAGCGGGAAGACCTGGTTTACCAATCCACCGTGCGGTGAGTCCCTCTTCCCTATTTAATGCCAATTTTTAGGAATTTCTTCCCTCTTTTTGGTGCTGTTGAAGGGATTCCGGAAAAACCTGCCCCCCATCCGAGGGGTGTTCCCGTTTTCCTGCTGAATCCTCGTGGAAAAGGCAGAAAAGTGGGGATTTCTAGAGGCGGGAATGGGCAGAGAAATCCAAAGCTTGGGAAAATCGGGAAAAACAGATCCCTGTTCATTTATAAAACAGGCACGGGAGCTTCTCCTTGGTTTTATTCCAAGTGGGAATCGCTTGCTGAAATTCCAGGTTTATTCCTGATTCCACACCTGCTCTAAAACCAGCGGTGGAGCTTGGAAAAAAGGTCAGGAGAGGCTTAATCCAAAGGGGGGAAAAAACTGGGATGAAAAATTCCTTCCTCCCCGTTTCTTTCCGGCCTCGTTTCCTTGGGAAATGAGAATTTTCTAACCGGATTTTCCCATCTCGTTTTTCCTGGTGGGAGGTAAGAAAAATTCCATGTGTGATTGGGGAAAACTGGGATTTCCTCCAGCCATGGGATGTTTCCCACCTGGAAATATCCAGGAATGGCTTGGAAAGGGCTGGGCCTGGCTCATCCCACGGAATGAGCGGGTGGGAAGTGGGAAATTCTTCCTAATCCGTTGGAATTTGAAAATCTTTAGGAGATTTTTCTGTTTGGAGAAGGTTTTGGCGGCTCCGGGCAGGAATTTCCCGTTCCCTGACTCCGGGGCCCCCCTACCAGCTGGAAATCCAGCGCTTCCCCTTGGATTTGGCCATCGCTCGCCTCCAGCTGGGAATATTGGGAAAATGAGGGAATTAAACCAGATTAAAACATTCCCCGTGCCCACAGGCGGGAATTCACGGGATGAGGAATCCAACATTCCCTGGGCACGGACTGAGGGATCAGGAAAATCCCTGGAATGAGGGACAAGGAATGCAACATTCTCTGCGCACGGAGTGAGGGATTGGGACCATCCCTGGAGCAGGGAATGAGGGATCAAACATTCCCTGTGCAGGGAGTGAAGGAATTGGAACCATCCCTGGAGCAGGAACAAGGAATCAAACCTTCCCTGTGTGCAGAGTGAGGGATTGGGAGAATCTCTGGAACAGGGAATGAGGAATCGAACATTCCCTGTGCATGAAACAAAGGATCAGGAACTTCCCTGGAGCAGGGAAAAGGAATCAAACATTCCCTGTGCACGGAGTGAGGGATCGGGAGCATCCCTGGAGCAGGGAATGAGGAATTGAACATTCCCTGTGCACAGAGAGAGGGATCGGGAAAATCCCTGGAATGGGGGACAAGGAATCCAACATTTCCTGTGCACCCAGTGATGGATTGGGAGCATCCCTGGAGCAGGGACAAGGAATGCAACATTCCCTGTGCATGGAATGAAGGATTGGGAGCATCCCTGGAGCAGGGAATGAGGAATCCAACATTCCCTGTGCACCCAGTGATGGATTGGGACCATCCCTGGAGCAGGGAATGAGGAATCCAACATTCCCTGTGCAGGGAGTGAAGGAATTGGAACCATCCCTGGAGCAGGGAAAAGGAATGCAACATTCCCTGTGTGCAGAGTGAGGGATCGGGAGAATCTCTGGAGCAGGGAATGAGGAATCCAACATTCCCTGTGCACAGAGCAAAGGATCAGGAACTTCCCTGGAGCAGGGAAAAGGAATCAAAGATTCCCTGTGCACGGAATGAAGGATTGGGACCATCCCTGGAGCAGGGAATGAGGAATCCAACATTCCCTGTGCACAGAACGAGGAACTGGGAGCATCCCTGGAGCAGGGAAAAGGAATGCAACATTCTCTGTGCATGGAGTGAAGGAATTGGAACCATCCCTGGAGCAGGGAATGAGGAATCCAACATTCCCTGTGCACGGAATGAAGGATTGGGACCATCCCTGGAGCTGGGGACAAGGAATCCAACATTCCCTGCACACGGAATGAAGGATTGGGACCATCCCTGGAGCAGGGGACAAGGAATCCAACATTCCCTGTGCATGGAGTGATGGATTGGGAGCATCCCTGGAGCCGGGAATGAGAAATCCAACATTCCCTGTGCACAGAACGAGGGACTGGGAGAATCCCTGGAGCAGGGAATGAGGAATCGAACATTCCTTGGCCACGGAATATTTCCCTGACCCAGCGAGGAAAAGCCGTGGATTTTTTTGGCTCCAGCTGCTCCGTTTCCCTCCGTTTCTCTGCGCGTGTTGTAGAACGAATGGAATTTGGGAGCAGAAAATTCCCCCGCCCCGGCACTGGGCACTTGAAAGCCTCGGGAATGGCCGGGAAATCGGCCATGGAGCCGGGAGATGTCAGCGGGAAAAGGCTTTTCACGCCATCGCCTTTTTTTCCAAGGAAAACGGGGACCAGCCTGGGGACAAGGAGATCATTCTCAGAGGGTACGGACAGAGCTGGTTTTCCCAGTCCTTGGCTTTTTTTGGGAAGGTGCTGCCTGATTTGTGCTCTCCGGAAGAACTGGAGCAAGCCCGGGGAGGGTTTGGGGACGGATGAGGCATTTCCCAACCCAAATTTTTGTTCCCGTTCGTTCTTCCTTTGGTTTTCCATCAATTTATTCTTTTTTGGGAATCTCTGCCGTGGCTCGGGCACAGCCGGAGCCATCCCAAGGAGCTTTATCCCAGGAGGAGCCGTCTTTATCAGCGTTTTCCCGGTCCTTATCAGCGTTATCCCGAGCGGAACCGTCCCAGGGAGCGTTATCCCGGGAGGAGCCGGCCCTATCAGCGTTTTCCCGGGCAGAACCGGCCTTATCAGCGTTTTCCCTCTCCTTATCAGTGTTTTCCCAGTCCTTATCAGCGTTTTCCCTCTCCTTATCAGCGTTATCCCGAGTGGACCCGGCTTTATCAGCGTTATCCCGGTCCTTATCAGCATTATCCCAGCAGGAGCTGGCCTTATCCCGGTCCTTATCAGCGTTATCCCGGGAGAAGCTGGCCTTATCAACGTTTCAAGCTGGCTCCTTATCTGCATTTTCCCGGTCCTTATCAGCGTTATCCCGAGCGGAACCGTCCCAGGGAGCGTTATCCCGGGAGGAGCCGGCCCTATCAGCGTTTTCCCGGTCCTTATCAGCGTTATCCCAGTCCTTATCAGCGTTTTCCCTCTCCTTATCAGTGTTTTCCCAGTCCTTATCAGCGTTTTCCCTCTCCTTATCAGCACGGCCCAGGGGCTGCCGGTGCCTCCTCTTTCCATCCCGGCTTGGGGCCGTGAAGAGCAAAACCGGGAGAGATCCAATCCCTCCAACCCCTCCAATCCCTCCAATCCCTCCAATCCCTCCAATCCCGGTTTTTTTCCCCTTCCCTTGATTAAAATCCCACCCTCGTCCCACAGCATCGCTTTCTGAATTCCCAAATCCCGTTTTTCCCGTGTTCCCAACTTTGTGGGGCCGGTCATTCCCGGTCCCCCATCCTCGGGAGTTCCAAACTGAGCCAGTCAGGCCCCAAAATCCGCGTGCAAATCCAAAGGGATCCTTCCAAAGGGGATGGAGCGGGATCAGAGCCGCTCCAAATCGGGAGATTCCCGATCCATGCGTGGATAATCGGAGGCTGGAGCAGATGGCGGAGGCGCGGTCGGAAGCGTTGTATCCATGGAAAAAGGAGGGAATGCTCACTTCCAGGGGGGCTCCTTGGAGCGGGAAGGCAGCCAGGGGCTGGGAGAAGGGAAAAGCGGAGCCGGAATTCCCCCAGAAGGGAAATTTCCCCCGGAGCGGGATCTTTAAACTGATCCATGAGGGAATCGCTCCCATCCTCATGGGATGGATGAGGTGGGATGAGGCTGCCGGAGAGGAGGGATGGATCCGTTGACTGGAAAGCGGGAATGCTGCCGGCCGGAAGGTGGGATGGTGCTGGGATGCTCTTCTCCACAACAGGTGTCGGATGGAAAGGTGGAATTCTGCTGGAAAGGCAGGATGAGGCTTCCGGATGGTGGGGTGGGGTAATGGTCCCGACTGGAAAGGTGGGATGCTTCCCGCTGGAAAGGTGGGATAATGCTCCCGGCCGGAAAGGCGGGATGTTTCCAGTTGGTGGGGTGGGATAACGCTTCCGACTGGAAAGGTGGGATGCTGCCATCTGGAGAGGTGGGATAATGCTTCCGACTGGAAATGTGGGATGATTCCAGCTGGAGAGGTGGGATAATGCTTCCGACTGGAAACGCGGGATGATTCCAGCTGGAGAGGTGGGATGATGCTTCCGGCCAGGAAGGTGGGAAGTCGCAGA
>JACSVZ010000023.1:2890640-2923140 GCA_014706295.1 Lycocorax pyrrhopterus obiensis
CTGTTGAAGGGATTCCGGAAAAACCTGCCCCCCCATCCGAGGGTGTTCCCCGTTTTCCTGCTGAATCCTCGTGGAAAGGCAGAAAAGTGGGGATTTCTAGAGGCGGGAATGGGCAGAGAAATCCAAAGCTTGGGAAATCGGAGAAAAACAGATCCCTGTTCATTTATAAAACAGGCACGGGAGCTTCTCCTTGGTTTTATTCCAAGTGGGAATCGCTTGCTGAAATTCCAGGTTTATTCCTGATTCCACACCTGCTCTAAAACCAGCGGTGGAGCTTGGAAAAAAGGTCAGGAGAGGCTTAATCCAAAGGGGGAAAAAACTGGGATGAAAAATTCCTTCCTCCCCGTTTCTTTCCGGCCTCGTTTCCTTGGGAAATGAGAATTTTCTAATCAGATTTTTCCAGCTCGTTTTTCCTGGTGGGAGGTAAGAAAAATTCCATGTGTGATTGGGGAAAACTGGGATTTCCTCCAGCCATGGGATGTTTCCCACCTGGAAATATCCAGGAATGGCTTGGAAAGGGCTGGGCCTGGCTCATCCCATGGGATGAGCGGGTGGGAAGTGGGAAATTCTTCCTAATCCGTTGGAATTTGAAAATCTTTAGGAGATTTTTCTGTTTGGAGAAGGTTTTGGCGGCTCCGGGCAGGAATTTCCCGTTCCCTGACTCCGGGGCAGCCCTACCAGCTGGAAATCCAGCGCTTCCCCTTGGATTTGGCCATCGCTCGCCTCCAGCTGGGAATACTGGGAAAATGAGGGAATTAAACCGGATTAAAACATTCCCCGTGCCCACGGGCGGGAATTCACAGGATGAGGAATCCAACATTCCCTGTGCACGGAGTGAGGGATTGGGAGCATCCCTGGAGCAGGGAATGAGGGATCAAACATTCCCTGTGCACAGAATGAAGGATGAGGGACTTCCCTGGAGCAGGGAAAAGGAATGCAACATTCCCTGTGTGCAGAGTGAGGGATCGGGAGAATCTCTGGAGCAGGGAATGAGGAATCCAACATTCCCTGTGCACAGAGCAAAGGATCAGGAACTTCCCTGGAGCAGGGAAAAGGAATCCAACATTCCCTGTGCACGGAGAGAGGGATCAGGAGAATCCTTGGAGCGGGGAATGAGGAATCCAACATTCCCTGGGCACAGAAAGAGGGATCGGGAGAATCTCTGGAGCAGGGAATGAGGGATCAAACATTCCCTGTGCACGGAATGAAGGATCGGAACTTCCCTGGAGCAGGGAAAAGGAATCCAACATTCCCTGTGCACAGAGAGGGATCGGGAGAATCCCTGGAGCCGGGAATGAAGGATCAAACACTCCCTGTGCATGGAGAGAGGGATCAGGAGCATCCCTGGAGCAGGGAAAAGGAATCCAACATTCCCTGTGCATGGAGGGAGGGATCGGGAAAATCCCTGGAATGGGGGACAAGGAATCCAACATTCCCTGTGCATGGATTGAAGGATTGGGAGCATCCCTGGAGCAGGGAATGAGGACTCAAACATTCCTTATGCATGGAGTGAGGAATTAGGAGCATCCCTGGAGCAGGGAAAAGGAATGCAACATTCCCTGTGTGCAGAGTGAGGGATCGGGAGAATCTCTGGAGCAGGGAATGAGGAATCCAACATTCCCTGTGCATGGAATGAAGGACTGGGAGCATCCCTGGAGCAGTGAAAAGAAATCCAACATTCCCTGTGCACGGAATGAGGGTCTGGGAGAATCCCTGGAGCAGGGAATGAGGAATCCAACATTCCCTGCGCACGGAATGAAGGATTGGGAGCATCCCTGGAGCCGGGAATGAGGAATGGAACATTCCCTGTGCATGGAATGAAGGATTGGGAGCATCCCTGGAGCCGGGAATGAGGAATCCAACATTCCCTGTGCATGGAATGAAGGATTGGGACCATCCCTGGAGCAAGAACAAGGAATCCAACATTTCCCGTGCACAGAACGAGGGACTGGGAGAATCCCTGGAGCAGGGAATGAGGAATCGAACATTCCTTGGCCACGGAATATTTCCCTGACCCAGCGAGGAAAAGCCGTGGATTTTTTTGGCTCCAGCGGCTCCGTTTCCCTCCGTTTCTCCGCGCGTTGTAGAACGAATGGAATTTGGGAGCAGAAAATTCCCCCGCCCCGGCACCGGGCACTTGAAAGCCTCGGGAATGGCCGGGAAATCGGCCGTGGAGCCGGGAGATGTCGGCGGGAAAAGGCTTTTCACGCCATCGCCTTTTTTTCCAAGGAAAACGGGGACCAGCCTGGGGACAAGGAGATCATTCCCAGAGGGTACGGACAGAGCCGGTTTTCCCAGTCCTTGGCTTTTTTTGGGAAGGTGCTGCCTGATTTGTTCTCTCCGGAAGAACTGGAACAAGCCCGGGGAGGGTTTGGGGACGGATGAGGCATTTCCCAACCCAAATTTTTGTTCCCGTTCGTTCTTCCTTTGGTTTTCCATCAATTTATTCTTTTTTGGGAATCTCTGCCGTGGCTCGGGCACAGCCGGAGCCATCCCAAGGAGCTTTATCCCAGGAGGAGCCGTCTTTATCAGCGTTTTCCCGGTCCTTATCAGCGTTATCCCGAGCGGAACCGTCCCAGGGAGCGTTATCCCGGGAGGAGCCGGCCCTATCAGCGTTTTCCCGGGCAGAACCGGCCTTATCAGCGTTTTCCCTCTCCTTATCAGTGTTTTCCCAGTCCTTATCAGCGTTTTCCCTCTCCTTATCAGCGTTATCCCGAGTGGACCCGGCTTTATCAGCGTTATCCCGGTCCTTATCAGCATTATCCCAGCAGGAGCTGGCCTTATCCCGGTCCTTATCAGCGTTATCCCGGGAGAAGCTGGCCTTATCAACGTTTCAAGCTGGCTCCTTATCTGCATTTTCCCGGTCCTTATCAGCGTTATCCCGAGCGGAACCGTCCCAGGGAGCGTTATCCCGGGAGGAGCCGGCCCTATCAGCGTTTTCCCGGTCCTTATCAGCGTTATCCCAGTCCTTATCAGCGTTTTCCCTCTCCTTATCAGTGTTTTCCCAGTCCTTATCAGCGTTTTCCCTCTCCTTATCAGCACGGCCCAGGGGCTGCCGGTGCCTCCTCTTTCCATCCCGGCTTGGGGCCGTGAAGAGCAAAACCGGGAGAGATCCAATCCCTCCAACCCCTCCAATCCCTCCAATCCCTCCAATCCCGGTTTTTTTCCCCTTCCCTTGATTAAAATCCCACCCTCGTCCCACAGCATCGCTTTCTGAATTCCCAAATCCCGTTTTTCCCGTGTTCCCAACTTTGTGGGGCCGGTCATTCCCGGTCCCCCATCCTCGGGAGTTCCAAACTGAGCCAGTCGGGCCCCAAAATCCGCGTGCAAATCCAAAGGGATCCTTCCAAAGGGGATGGAGCGGGATCAGAGCCGCTCCAAATCGGGAGATTCCCGATCCATGCGTGGATAATCGGAGGCTGGAGCAGATGGCGGAGGCGCGGTCGGAAGCGTTGTATCCATGGAAAAAGGAGGGAATGCTCACTTCCAGGGGGGCTCCTTGGAGCGGGAAGGCAGCCAGGGGCTGGGAGAAGGGAAAAGCGGAGCCGGAATTCCCCCAGAAGGGAAATTTCCCCCGGAGCGGGATCTTTAAACTGATCCATGAGGGAATCGCTCCCGTCCTCATGGGATGGATGAGGTGAGATGAGGCTGCTGGAGAGGAGGGATGGATCCGTTGACTGGAAAGCGGGAATGCTGCTGGCCGGAAGGTGGGATGGTGCTGGGATGCTCTTCTCCACAACAGGTGTCGGATGGAAAGGTGGAATTCTGCTGGAAAGGCAGGATGAGGCTTCCGGATGGTGGGGTGGGGTAATGGTCCCGACTGGAAAGGTGGGATGCTTCCCGCTGGAAAGGTGGGATAATGCTCCCGGCCGGAAAGGCGGGATGTTTCCAGTTGGTGGGGTGGGATAACGCTTCCGACTGGAAAGGTGGGATGCTGCCATCTGGAGAGGTGGGATAATGCTTCCGACTGGAAATGTGGGATGATTCCAGCTGGAGAGGTGGGATAATGCTTCCAACTGGAAACGTGGGATGATTCCAGCTGGAGAGGTGGGATGATGCTTCCGGCCAGGAAGGTGGGAAGTCGCAGACCAGCAAGGTGGGATGGGACCAGCTGGACACGTGGGATGGGATGATGCTGCCTGGAAGTGTGGGATGAACCCAGCTGGAGAGGTGGGGTGGGATGATGCTGCCTGGAAATGTGGGATGCTCCCAGCTGGAGAGGTGGGATGGGACCAGCTGGAGAAGTGGGATGGGATGCTGCCCAGAAAGGCAGGATGATCCCAGCTGGAAAAGCAGGATGGTGCTGCCAGCCGGAAAGGCGGGATGATCCCAGCTGGAGATGCGGGATGGGATGATGCTGCCTGGAAAGGCGGGATGATCCCAGCTGGAAAAGCAGGATGGCGCTGCCAGCCGGAGAGGTGGGATGGTGCCAATGGCGTGGCGGGATGGGGCTGCCGACTGGAAAAATGGGAGGCTGCTGGCCAGAAAGGCGGGATTGTGAGGACCAGAAAAGTGGGATGCTGAGGATCAGAAATGTGGGGTGTAGAAATGTGAGGATCAAAAATGTGGGAATATGAGGAACAGAAAGGTGGGATTCTCTGGTCCAAAAAAGTGGGATGCTGAGGATCAGAAAGGTGGGATGCTATGGACCAAAAAAGTGGGATTCTCTGGACCAGAAATGTGGGATTCTTGGGACTAAAAAAGTGGGATACTGAGGACCAGAAAGGTGGGATTCTCTGGTCCAAAAAAGTGGGATACTGAGGACCAGAAAGGTGGGATTCTCTGGACCAAAAAAGTGGGATTCTGGGGACCAAGAATGTGGGATGCTGAGGACCAGAAAGGTGGGATTCTCCGGTCCAAAGAAGTGGGATACTGAGGATCAGAAATGTGGGATGCTATGGACCAAAAAAGTGGGATGCTGAGGACCAGAAAGGTGGGATTCTGGGGACCAACAAGGTGGGATTCTCTGGACCAAAAATGTGGGATTCTGGTGACCAAAAAAGTGGGATACTGAGGACCAGAAAGGTGGGATTCCGGGGAACAGAAAAGTGGGATTCTGGAGATCAGAAAAGTGGGGTGCTGAGGATCAGAAAGGTGGGATTCTCTGGACCAAAAATGTGGGATTCTGGGGACCAAGAATGTGGGATGCTGAGGACCAGAAAGGTGGGATTCTGGGGACCAACAAGGTGGGATTCTCTGGACCAAAAATGTGGGATACTGAGGATCAGAAAGGTGGGGTGTTGAGGATCGAAAAGGTGGGAATCTGAGGAGCAGAAAGATGGGGTGCTGAGGACCAAAAAAGTGGGATTCTGGGGACCAGAAAAGTGGGATTCTGGAGATCAGAAAAGTGGGATTCTGGAGATCAGAAAAGTGGGGTGCTGAGGACCAGAAAGGTGGGATTCTCTGGACCAAAAATGTGGGATTCTGTTGACCAAAAAGGTGGGATACTGAGGATCAGAAATGTGGGATGCTGAGGATCAAAAAGGTGGGATTCTGGGGACCAAAAAATTGGGATTCTGGGACCGGAAAGGTGGGATGCTGCCGTCCAGGGAGCCGGGATGCTGCCCGGCAGCACAGTGACCCCTGTGCCGCCTCCCGAGCATTCCCAGCTCCAGCAGCTCCGATCCTTTGGCACAACTCTTCCTCTCCCATTTTCCCCACGTCCGTCTCCAGCCTCCGGATAAAAGGCGGATTGGTGAGCTCTCCGGGGTCACGTGGAATTTGGGATTTGCTGTTTTCCCCCCTCCTCTTCGCCGTGCTGGGGTGGCCTGGCAGGTCCGGCACCGAGGTTTTCCATCGGCGCTCCGTGGTCACGGATTTGTGCCTTTCCCTCCCATCTGCGTCTCTTCCAATAACGCAATTCCTTCCCCTTGGAGGAGCTGTCGGTGCCGGTGAATTCCGGCTGCTAAAGCATTCCCGGGCTCCTCCCGCAGCCCTCGGAGTTATTAGGAGTTTATTGATCCCTGTCCAACGCCGCCGTATCCGGGTGCCGACCGCTGAATCCCACGGGAAAACGGGATGGGGATGGATGGAGTGGTGAGTGCCGTCCCTCCTCCGCAGCCTTCCCGAGGTCCGGATTTCGGATAACGGTCCCTACGAGTGCCACGTGGGGATCTACGACCGAGCCACGCGGGAGAAGGTGGTGCTGGCCTCCGGGAACGTGTTCCTGAACGTGATGGGTGAGCGCCGGGATCGGGATCGCAGGGAAAGCCACTGCGGGGTCTCCGGGTGCGGGAAGAGCGGGGATTGGGATCGTTCTGCCATCCTCGGGGGTGGGAATGGGGATGGGGATGGGGATGGGGATGGGGATGGGGATGGGATGGGATGGGATGGGATGGGATGGGATGGGAATGAGGATGGGGGTGGGGATGGGGATGGGTATGGGGATGGGATGGGATGGGATGGTGATGGGGCAACGATGGGGATGGGGGATCGGGGATGGACTGGGAATGGATGGGAATGAGGATGGGGGTGGGATGGGGGGGGATGGGATGATGGGCGATGGGATGGGGCATGGCGGAATGGGCGATGGGGATGGATGGGATGGGCATGGTGGTGGGGATGGGGGATGGGAATGGGGATGGGAATGGGAATGGGATGGGGATGGGATTGGATGGGATGGTGATGGGGATGGGGGTGGGAATGGGGATGGGAATGGGATGGGATGGGGATGGGAATGGGGATGGGAATGGGGATGGGGCTGGGGATGGGAATGGGCATGGGGATGGGGATGGGGAGGGGATGGGAATGAGAATGGGGATGGGAATGGGAATGGGGATGGGGATGGGAATGGGGACGAGGACAAGGATGGGGATGAGAATGGAGATGAGAATGGGGATGGGGATGGGGAGGGGACGGGGACGGGGATGGAGATGAAGACATGGACAGGGATATGGACAAGGATGGGGATAAGGACAAGGACAGGGACGGGGATGGAGATGAGGACGAAGACAGGAACGGGGGTGAGGGTGAGGATGGTGTGGGGAGAGGGATGAGGATGCCCATGGGGATGGGAATGGATATGAAGATGGGGGTGGGACAGGGATAGGGGTAGGGATAGGGAGTGGGATAGGGATAGGCATAGGGATAGGGATAGGGGTAGGGGTAGGGATAAGGGTTGGAAGGAGAATGGGGAATGGCATGAACATGGGGTGTAGGATGGCCGTGGGAGTGGGTGCGGGGATTGGAATGGGAATGGGGATGGAAATGGGGATGAGGATGGGAATGGAAAAGGGGATGGGGATGAAAATGGGGACAGGGATGGGAATAACAATGAGGACGGCATGGGGAGAGGGAGGAGGATGCCCATGGGGATGAAACTGGGGACGGGACAAGGATGGAGATGGGACAAGGATGGGGGTGAGGACAGGACAAGGATAGGGACAGGGATCAGGATGGGGAATGGATCGAAGATGGGGACGGGGAGGGGAGCAAAGATGGGCATGGGAATGGGGACAAGGGTGGGAACGGGGATGAGGGTGAGGATGGGGATGGGGATGAGGATGAGGATGAGGATGAGGATGAGGATGAGGGTGAGGATGGGGATGGGGATGAGGGTGAGGATGGGGATGGGGATGAGGATGAGGATGAGGATGAGGATGAGGATGGGACAGGGGGTGTTGAGGACTCCACGCTGACCTCTTGGCTCTGCCCCGGCAGCTCCCCCGACGTCCATCTCGGTGCTGGCCGCCGACACCCCGGCGCCCTTCAGCCGCTACCAGGCGCAGAACTTCACCCTGGTGTGCGTGGTGTCCGGCGGGAAGCCCGCGCCGCTGGTGAGCTCCGGGCGGGATCATCCCTCCCACGGACACATGGGATAACCAAACACCCCTCCTCCACGAAATCCACCAGATCCATGTGCTGTTCCTTCAGGCAAAGCCCGCTCCCCAAATCCCATCCTTCCATGGAGACTGCGGGAAGGAACTCCATCCGTAGGGACGCTGGGGACGTCCCCTCCACGCTCACCGTCCCTTTTGTCCCCTCCAGGTGTACTTCAAGCGGGACGGGGAGCCCATCGAGGCCACCCCGCTGCCGGAGCCGCCGGTCGGCGCCGGGAGCTGGGCCCCCCGGAACCTCCTGCACCGCGACCTGGACGACACCAAGGTGCCGAAATCCCTGGCGGCCGACGGCGAGCCGGGAATGGGAAACCCCTTCCCCACGGCGGATCCGCCGCGGGGGCTGGCGGCCGAGTGGGATTCGGTGACGGAAAGCATTCCCGAGACCGTGGTGAGCCGGGAATTCCCGCGCTGGGTGCACATGGCCGAGCCCATCTACTACTTCCGGCACACGCACGCGCCCGTCAGCGACGGCACCGTCGAGGCCCGGGCCACCCTCACCTGGACCCTGAACCCCCAGATCGACAACGAGGCCCTGTTCAGCTGCGAGGTCAAGCACCCGGCGCTCTCCATGCCCATGCAGTCCGAGGTCACGCTCGGTAAGCCAAGGGATTTGGGGCTTTTCCTGGGGTTTTTGGCGCTTTTGTCGTTTTTTGGGAATATTTTTCTAATTTTTTTTAGCTTTTTCCTTTTCCTTTTTGGCTTTTCTCTCCATTTTTGGGCGTTTTTTCCCATTTTTTGTCTTTTATTTTCCTGGGTTTTGGCGCTTTTCTTTCCATTTTTTGGCCTTCTTTCCCGTTGTTTGCTTTTCTCCCTGTTTTTTTGGCTTTTCCAAAAATTTGTTTTCCTTTCTCCTTTTCATTTTTTGGCTTTTCTCTCCATTTTTTCCTTTTTTTCCCATTTTTTGCCCTTTTTCCCCATTTTTTGGCCTTTTTCCCCGTTTCGGCTTTTTCTCATTTTCTGGATTTTTTTTTTTTGCTTTTTTTTGCTTTTTTCCCCCATTTTTTCTGGCCTTTTCCCCAATTTTTTTTTTTCCTTTTAATTCCACTTTTTTTTGGCATTCCTTGCACTCATTTTTCTCTCCTTTTGCCCTTTCCCTTTTCCTTTGGGGGTTCTCAGTCACACGGGGAATCACATGGGATAGAGGTGGGTGATGCCAAGGCTCCGCAAAAGTTGGGATGAGAGGAGGGAATTTCGGGGAATCTATCAGGCAGGAGAAGAGATTTTTGGGGTGTTTATGACCCCCCCCCCAGCCACGGGTGATGTTTAGGGTGGGGTTTGCGGGATAAAAACGATTTTTGGGGAATCTGGGTTGGGATGAGCAGGAAAGGCCGTCCCATGACCCTTTTTGGCTGTCACGAAGCTCATCCCAGCGGGAATTGCCGGGGAGGGAATTCCCAGGTTGGCTCCTGCCCGTGGGGCTGGCGAGGCCCCAGCCGTGAGAGGGAGATGGGATTGAAGCCAGGGAATTCGGCTCCCCACATTCCCAGGCCCCTGGAAGAGCGGAAGCTCCTCAGGTGACCATGGGATCCAGGGATTCGGGTCCCTCTCCACCTGGGGCTCCCCTACCCTCTCCTGGCTCCCGTTGGAAGAGGCGGAGCTCTCCACCGGGGTTTTCCAGCCTCAGGACGCTCCTCTGGAAAGGCTCTCCCAGCCTCGAGCCAGGTGGAGCAGCCCGAGCTTTGCTCCTGGCCAAGTGGAGCACTTGGCTCCTCATCATCTCCTGGAGAGCTTCTCCTCCTTGGCTTCCCGATGTCTCCACGTTAAATCTCTTCCCCAGCCTCCAAAACCTACGGAAATCCTGCATTTTCCCACTTTCTGGAGCTCGTCGGGTTTAGATCCGAGGCCGAGACCTCGTGGCTTTGCTGCTCTTGCCCAGGAGGTCCAAGACCTGGATTGGCAAAGCTCAGCCCAAATCCAGGGCTCTCCTTGTCCCTGGAGGTGTCTCTGCAGCTCCACTCCCGTTTTTTGGGCGCCATCCCAGCAGATCCCCGTTAACCCCTTCCCTATATCCGCAGAATAAAAACACACTATAAATAAATATTATATATATATTCCCAATAAAAGATAAGACATTCCCAATAAAAGATAACACATTCCCAATAAAAGTTGCATTAAGCCCAACGCCAACCCCTTCCCTCGGTCCCCAAAGCTGCCTCTTGGTCCCGTGGTGGGATCATCGTCAGCTCATCCTGCCCGGTCCTGCTCCGGAGGGCCCGATCCCGCATGGAAAGAGCAGTCCGTGGTGGGGCTGTGGGATGTCCAGGCAGAGCATCCCGGGGCAGGGATGGCCATTCCAAGGGCCAGTGTCCACCACCACGGCTCTCTGGTGGCTCCTTGTCCCTCTGTGTCATGCTGGGGTCGTGTCCAGGTTCATTTTGTCCCATCCATGGAAAAGCTTGGATGGATCAAGGGTGGCACACCCAAAGCACAACCTCCCTCCCGCCCGTTTCCCCTTCTCCTCCCACGAAAGTCCGGGCAGCTCCTGGGATGTCCCATCCCACCCCTGGCCCAGCAGGGACATCCACACAACCCCAGGTGGAAGCAGGAGCAGATCCTGCGTGGTGTCTCTCCGTCACACCACGAACATCCCGACTCCGGCGTGGGAAAAGGGATTCCCTGGTTTTTCCGCGCTGTTCTTGGGATTTTGCGCCAACCAGGCTTTGGGGTTGTCTCCAGTGCTAATGGCACCTGGGTGGGGCTCACCGAGGCCACGTTTTTCGGGAATGCTCCTCTGAGGTGTCCATCTCCGTGGCTCCAAACCAGCCTGATCCTTCTTGGCCATTTTTTCCGAGCGGAGAAGGGCTCGGTTGGGAAACAACTCCTTCCCGTCAATCCATCCCATCCCAGCCATCCATCAGCCTCACGCTTTTCCCGTTCTCCCGCCCGGGGGGTTCTTCCCTGCCTGTCCATCCGTCATTCCGGTGTCACTCAGCCTGGCCATCCATCACGGAGCCATCACCCCCCGGGCTGCCACCCCTCACCGGGATCATCCATCAAAGCCTCGTTAACCCCGCCAAGGGCACCCCCGGCACCAGGAATGTTGAGTGGCGCTGACGGCTCTTCCCGTCCCCTTCCCGTGCAGTTGCTCCCAAAGGCCCGAAGATCACGATGACCCCGACGAGGGCCCACGTGGGGGACACGGTGCGGATCCTGGTGCAGGGCTTCCAGGTCAGCATTCCCACGGCTGCAGGGGCCAAGGGACAGCCGTGGTCCAAGGCTTGGCTTGGTGGCCTTGGTGGCGTCACGGTCCCTACGTTGGGATGGGTTGGCCGAAGTTGTGGCTGTTCCACCCTGGAAGTGTCCAGGGACAGGTTGGGTGGGGCTTGGAGTAATCTGGGGTAGTGGAAGGGGGTGCACAAGGAAAGGGTGGGATGGGTTGAGCTTAAAAGTCCCTTCTAACCCAAACCCAGACCCAGACCCAAACACGGACTCAAAGTCAGACCCAAGCCTAAACCCAAACCCAGACCCAAACGTGGACTCAAACCCAAACCCAACCCTAAAATCAAACGCAAACCTGAACTCAAAAGTCAGACCCAAACCTAAACCCAAATCCAAATCCAAACTCAAACCCAAATTCAGATCCAAACCCAAATTCAGATCCAAACCCAAACTCCAACCCAGACCCAAACCCAAACTCAAACCCAAACTCAAACCCAGACCCAAGCCCAAACCCAGATGCAGACTCAAATCCAAACTGAATCCCAAAGCCAAACCCAAACCCAAACCCAGATGCAGACTCAAACCCAAACTGAATCCCAAAACCAAACCCAAACCCAAAGCCAGACCCAAACCCAAACCCAGATGCAGACTCAAACCCAAACTGAATCCCAAAACCAAACCCAAACCCAAAGCCAGACCCAAACCCAAACCCAGATGCAGACTCAAACCCAAACAGAATCCCAAACCCAGACCCAAACTCAAACTCAAACCCAACCCCAACCCCACGCTGAATTTGATGATTTCAGCTCCAGCTTTGCCCCCTCCCCGCTCCCCCTCACCCCGTCCCTCTCCCCGCAGAACGAGGTGTTCCCGGAGCCGCTGTTCACGTGGACGCGGGTGGGCAGCCGGCTCCTGGACGGCAGCGCGGAGCACGACGGGAAGGAGCTGGTGCTGGAGCGCGTCCCGGCCGAGCTCAACGGCTCCATGTACCGCTGCACCGCCCAGAACCCGCTCGGCTCCACCGACACCCACACGCGCCTCATCGTCTTCGGTAGGGTGACCCCACGGTCCCGCCCCGCCCTCCACGGGTCCCCGCTCGGCTTCTCCCCGCTAAAATTGTCTCTCTGCTGTTTGTTTCCTGGTAGAAAACCCGAATATTCCCAGAGGACCAGAAGATTCCAACGGTGAGTGGTGCTGGTGGCACCGGGATTTCCATGGGAACGCTCGGGGAGGGAAGGGCTGTGCAGAGAGGGTCCGGCCTTGCCTTGGCCCAGACCCTGGGCCACCTCTTCTTGCTTTGTCCCAAGCCCATGCCCATCCCTCCTTGCCTCGTTCCAAGCCGTTGTCCATCTCTCCTTGCCTCACCCCAAGCCATTTCCCATCCCTCCTTGCCTCATTCCATGTTCTTGCCCATCTCTCCTTGGATCGTTCCAAGTCCTTTCCCACCTCTCCTCACCTCGCTCCAAGCCCGTGCCCATCTCTGCCCCGTTCCAACCCTTCGCCCATTTCTTCTTGCCTCATTCCACGTCCTTTCTCATCCCTCCTTGGATCATTCCCTGTCCTTTCCCATCTCTCCTTGGATCATTCCAAGTCCTTTCCCACCTCTCCTCACCTCACTCCAAGCCCGTGCCCATCTCTGCCCCATTCCAAGCCCTTTTCCACCTCTCCTCACCTCACCCCAAGCCCATACCCATCCCTCCTTGCCCCCTTCCAAATCCTTTCCCATCCCTCCTTGCCTCATTCCAAATCCTTTCCCATCCCTCCTTGCCCCATTCCAAATCCTTTCCCATCCCTCCTTGCCCCCTTCCAAATCCTTTCCCATCCCTCCTTGCCCCATTCCAAATCCTTTCCCATCCCTCCTTGCCCCATTCCAAATCCTTTCCCATCCCTCTTTGCCTCATTCCAAGCCCTTGGCCATCTCTCCTTGCCCCCTTCCAAGTCCTTTCCCATCCCTCCTTGCCTCATTCCAAATCCTTTCCCATCCCTCCTTGCCTCATTCCAAGCCCTTTCCCATCTCCTTGCCTCATTCCAAATCCTTTCCCATCCCTCCTTGCCTCATTCCAAGCCCTCTCCTGTGTCCTCAGGAATATCCTCACACCAAAAGTGACCCCGCAGACGCTCCCACCCCATCCCTCACCTCCACCCGACCCCACTCAACCCCCAGACCCAGTTTAGGTGGGGGGATCCCCCTCCAAAACTTTGGTGCCCCCATCCCGCTCCAAACCCAGCGTCAGGAAGCGGCTCCATGAACTCCCGATCCCCTTTTCCCTCCTCTCCAGGTTCACTTCCCGGCCACTGCGGCTTCAGATTCGTTTTGGCGCTCACCCTGACAGTGATCCTGGAGCTCACGTGAAGCTTCGCTGCCTCTTCCTCCTCCTCCTCCTCCTCCTCCTCCATCCGACTCCTCCCGGCATTCCCGGCTCCGGCCATCGGGTCTCCCGCTCTTTTTTTTTTCTATATTCTCGACAGTCTCGGTCTCTTTCCATGTCTTGGCTTCTTCAGACAACTGAATTAAAGGGAAAAAGGAAAACCTCTTCTGGGAGAAGGTTGTAACTCATGTTTTACCTGTGCTGGGATTCCCACCACTGTCTCGGGGTTCCCAGCTCCGTCTTGGGATTCCCACCACGGTCTTGGGGTTCCCAGCTCCGTCTTGGGATTCCCGGCTCCATCTCGGGGTTCCCAGCTCCATCTTGGGATTCTCAGATCTGTCTCGGGGTTCCCAGCTCCATTTTGGGGTTCCCAGCAGTGTCTTGGGATTCCCAGCTCCATCTCGGGGTTCCCAGCTCCATCTTGGGGTTCCCAGCAGCATCTCGGGGTTCCCAGCAGCGTCTTGGGATTCCCAGCTCCATCTCAGGGTTCCCAGCACCATCTTGGGGTTCCCAGCGGTGTCTTGGGATTCTCAGCTCTGTCTCAGGGTTCCCAGGTCCATCTTGGGGTTCCCAGCTCTGTCTTGGATTCCCAGCTCTGTCTTGGGATTTCCAGCTCCATCTCGGGGTTCCCAGCAGCATCTCGGGGTTCCCAGCACAGTCTTGGGGTCCCAGCAGTGTCTTGGGGGCTTTGCAAGGTCTTGGCAGGGGGGGCAGGAGGATTTTAGGTTTCAAGGGCCAAATTTTCCCTGGAAAAACCCAACTGCATCATTCCCACTGCCCCGAGACGCTCCAAGTCTCATCTCCCCGGGGTGAGGACCCGCACGCGTCCCTGGCCCTCCTGAGGCCGCGGAGGCGGCGCCGGGAGCCCGAAAGTCGTGGATCACTGGGTTTATCCGGTGGAATTCCGGCTGCGCCGGGAATCAGGGCCGTGCGCGCCACTCGTCCCGGGCTGGCTGAGGAATGACAAGTGACAGGCGGCTCCCAGCCCCAAATGTCAGCGCTCACACTTGAGCGGGCAGCGCGTCCCGTCGGCACCGGGGCCCCTCGTGGCCAGCCGTCCCCATGGAAACGCGCCGGATCCCGGCCATTCCCGCTGTCCCCCATCCCGGGGTGGCGACAATCCTGCGGCGGGATGGCTCCTGGCAAAATCCAGGTGGTTTTGCCCCAATCCTGGCTGCTTTTCCTCGCTGTGGAGCATCCGGCTGTGGGCCGGGATCCCTGGGGAGCAGATATGGGATGGGGGAAAGGATCCCAAGGATGGGGTGCTCCCAAGGCTTTTCCTCTGGGAACTCCTAATCCTGTAGGATTATCCAGCGGCCGTGTGGCGCCTCATCTTCCCAAAGCCCTGCACGAGCACTAAGCACCGTTATTACCGTGGTGATTAATTATTATTAAGCAGATTCCAGCCCTTCCCAGCTCCGTTGCCAACCTTTCCCAGCCTCGGAGGAGCCAAACAAACCCACGGCAGCTCCGGAGCTCCTTCCCATACAAAATCCCGGAGTTTTACCATTTGGATTGGGAGCTGAAGGACTGGGACCGGCTGGGATGCGTGGGAGGATCAGCAGCTCTGCTTGCATCCCGAGGGAACGGCATCTGAGCATCCCGATCCCATCGGAGCTGCGCTTTCACTCTGTGGAGGAGAAGAAAGTCCTGGTTTTTTCAGAGGAAGCATCGTTTCTTTGGGAATTCTCCCTGCCTCGGTTTCCCCCCACGCTCTGGAGAGCCTCTCCCATGGATCCTTCTCGCCTTCCTGATGGATCAGAGCCGCTCCAGGGGCTTCATCCTGCCATAATTAAACAACCACCAGGACTAAGCAACCATCGGACCTCCTCGCTTGGAAAAACGAGCATTTCCATGGAAAAAACGAGCATTTCCATGGAAAAACGAGCATTTCCATGGAAAAACGAGCATTTCCAGGCTTCATTTAAATGCAGATGAGGTGGGTTTAGCCCAGAACCGCGGAAACGAGGAGCATTCCCAGAACCGTGGAAATGAGGAGCGATTCCAGCGGCGGGGCCACCTCGGGAGCGCCGGGATGTCCCCATCCAGCGGCTGGGACAGGAACGCCGGGCTCAGTGGGCCCGCATCCCAAATCCACCCCGATTCGGGATGCTCTGCTCGTTTCCCAGGGATTCCGACGTGGATGGATCAGCCAGAGGTTGGGACCTTCCTAACGCCGGCAGGGACGGAGACGAGTGAGGGGATTTGGGAGTTTCTCTGCATTTTGGAGCAGAGCTGCTGCCTGTTTTCCCAAATTCCTCCCAAAACGAGGGGCACAAAGATGGAATCCCACCCAAAAATGAGGGACACAAAGAGATTGCATCCCACCGATGGAATCCCACCCAAAAACGAGGGGCACAAAGGGATTCCATCCCACCGTCCCACCCAAAACCAAGGGACACAAAGGGATTCCATCCCACCATCCCATCCAAAATTGAGGGGGATATAAGAGATTCCATCTCACCGTCCCACCCAAAAACGAGGGACACAAAGAGATTCCATCCCACCATCCCACCCAAAAACGAGGGACACAAAGGGATTCCATCCCACCGATGGAATCCCACCCAAAAACGAGGGACACAAAGGGATTCCATCCCACCGATGGAATCCCACCCAAAAACAAGGGGCACAAAGGGATTCCATCCCACTGTCCCATCCAAAAATGAGGGACACAAAGGGATTCCATCCCACCAATGGAATCCCACCCAAAAACGAGGGGCACAAAGGGATTCCATCCCACCCAAAAATTAGGGGCACAAAGGGATTCCATCCCACCATCCCACCCAAAAACGAGGGACACAAAGGGATTCCATCCCACCGATGGAATCCCACCCAAAAACGAGGGACACAAAGAGATTCCATCCCACCGATGGAATCCCACCCAAAAACGAGGGGCACAAAGGGATTCCATCCCACCCAAAAATTAGGGGCACAAAGGGATTCCATCCCACCATCCCACCCAAAAACGAGGGACACAAAGGGATTCCATCCCACCATCCCACCCAAAAACGAGGGACACAGATTCCATCCCACCGATGGAATCCCACCCAAAAATGAGGGGCACAAAGGGATTCCATCCCACCAATGGAATCCCACCCAAAAATGACGGGCACAAAGAGATTCCATCCCACCAATGGAATCCCACCCAAAAACGAGGGACACAAAGGGATTCCATCCCACCGTCCCACCCAAAAACGAGGGGCACAAAGAGATTCCATCCAACCCAAAAACGAGGGCCACAAAGGGATTCCATCCCACCATCCCACCAAGGATCCGTGCTGGACCCCCCCTCACCTCCTGCCCCCTCCCCCACCCCATCCTCTCCCTCCAGGTAATTCCAAAGGACCCCGATTACCCCCCACCCCTTTCCCCCCGCATTCCCAGTCCCGTTGTTTGAGGCGCTGGCAGTGAATAATGCAGGAGGAGGCTGGAGGGGAAAGCGGCGGCTCAGGTTGTTCCATTATTGATGAGAGCTGACAGATCCGCGCCTGACAACCTTCCGAGGAGATCTGATTAGCTCGGGAAAAAAAAAAAACGCCTCAGCGCCTTCGCGAGGGCTGACGCCAGCCGAAAACCCCAAGGAGCGGCGTTATCGATGTCCCCGAATTCCAGGGGACTTCGGAAAAGGTTTTAGCGAAATTTGGAAGCCGTAATTACGCTCAATTAGAGTCACAAGGGCCGAGACGTCAGCGCTGCTTCTCCCGCTCCCCTCACCGCAGGTGGAGAGAAACGGGGATTTATCCATTATTATCCAGCGGGTCTGCGTTTTCTCCGTGGATTCTTTGGGATAGCAGGAACCAGGGATGATGCTCCGGCCCGGCAGGGCTGGGAAAGTCAGCGGGAGCTTCCCTCGGTGCCTCCCCCGCCTCCCCCGCTCATTACCGGGCGGGTTCACGGGGCTGCCGAGCCCATGAATAATTCATCCCTCTCCTTCCCGGCTCCCAAACGCCGGGATCTTTGTAGGGCTGGGATGAAAGCCCCGGCAGGGAGCGGTGAAGGGCCCGGGAGGTCGCGGCTGCCAGACCCTTTCCCAATTAGCCGAGCCCTGGAACTCGTGCCCAGACTCCACACGCGGCCCTGCTCCCGTCGGCTCCGGCACCCTCCGGGTTTCCAGGCAGGAGAAATCCCCCTTTTTCCAAGGTTTTGGCCAGACCAAGCCCCCCAGGGATGGATTTTGGGGCTCTGTCCCGGAGAGAGGCTGGGTGGGCTCAGCTGGCGCTGTTTTGGATGCACGACACCGCCCCTGCTCCAAAATCCAGTTTCAATCTAAATATCCTCATGCCCCACGCTCTTCCTTGCTGCGTTTCCCCACACGAGGTGCCGACATCCCAAATATCCCCCGAAAGCCGGCGTCGGGTTCCGCGTTCCCAGCAGGGATGAGCACAGGGATCGCTGAGCGCCGAACCAGCCCGGCGAGGTCACTCCTCTGCTTCTTTCCCATCCTTTCCAGGGATATAAAAACATTTCGCTATTTAGGACGGGATCCTGGAGGGTCTGGGGACCACCACGGATCCCGTGTGAAGCCATCCCGGGAATTTCAGCATCCCAGCCCGGGCAGGGGGACATCTCAGTGCTCAGGGACATCGAGGATGGTGCAGAACCTGCCCCAAGCGGGTTCCGGGGCTCCTCCCCATCCCAAAAGCTCAAAAGGAAGCTGCTGGTGGGGATCGGCTGCTCCCTTGGGATGAGGTTTGGGATGTTGAGGACACCGGGAGGTTCCGAGGCTCCTCCGCATCCCAAAAGCTCAGGAAGCTGCTGGTGGGGATCGGCTGCTCCCTTGGGATGAGGTTTGGGATGTTGAGGACACCGGGAGGTTCCGAGGCTCCTCCCCATCCCAAAAGCTCAAAAGGAAGCTGCTGGTGGGGATCGGCTGCTCCGTTGGGATGAGGTTTGGGATGTTGAGGACACCGGGAGGTTCCGAGGCTCCTCCGCATCCCAAAAGCTCAAAAGGAAGCTGCTGGTGGGGATCGGCTGCTCCCTTGGGATGAGGTTTGGGATGTCAAGGACACCGGGAGGTTCCGAGGCTCCTCCCCATCCCAAAATCTCAGGAAGCGGCTGGTGGGGATCGGCTGCTCCGTTGGGATGACGTTTGGGATGTTGAGGACAGCGGGAATGAGCTCCCACCCCGCACTGGAGACCCCTGGCAAGGCCCCCTCCCACCACAGCCACCCCCACACCACCCCCACATCCCCTGGGTTCATTCCTTAGGAAAATCCCGCTGGATTGGGATGGAGCCGGTGGGGAGCGAGTCCCTGTGTGAAGCAGGAGCTTCCGCCCACCCCCACCCCCGGCTTGGCTCTTTCTTTCCTGGTTTTTCCGCCTCTCTCAGAGATGTTCCCTCGGGGAAAAGGAACTGGGTTTGATTCCTTTGAATTCCGCTCCCTTGGCAGCGGAGGAAGCGATGCCGTTCCCCAGGCTCCCTCCTCCTTTCCCCCCCACCACGGCCCAAGCTTTGTTGTCTTGGGGGGACAACAATTCCCTGAAATCTTTGGAATTCAGGCCAGGAGCTCAGCACCTTCCCAAGGGGAGGGCGCAGCCCTGCCTGGCATCCTCCGTGCCTCAGTTTCCCCACGGTGGCTTCGATCCTTGCAGCATCCCTTAGGAATGACAACTTCCACCTCCTCCCATCCCGAATTTCTCCCTGCTTTTATTCCTCCGCTCGTCCTTCTCCTCGTGCCCGCAGCTGCCGTTGAACTCCAGCCTCGGTTTCCTCTCCAGTGCCAGGATTTTTCCCCCTTCCGAAGCCCCCGGCTCCTTTCCCACCAGCTCCTCATTCCCTGCCACTTCCGCTCCGAGAGACCCCACAAGCTCCGGGGCGCTTTCCCGTCAGCCCTCGTTAGGCAGCGCGCGGCGAACGAGGCCCGCTGAATTAATTAATCACTGAATTAATTAATCACTGAATCAGCCGCTGAATTCGTCACCCGGCCGTGCCGCGGAGCAGCTGCTCGGCATCAGCCCAAAGGCTCCCGGCTGCTCCTCCCTCCCTTTTCCGGGAGCACCGAGGGATGAGGAGCCTTTGCTGGGCAAAACAACTTCTTTTTCCCCAAACAATTTCCCCGTTTTCCATTTCACGATCCGTTCTGAAGCTCCTCCGGGGATATTTTTCCTGCCTTTGCGCTTCCTCTGGCTCTTCCCCGAGCCTCCCTCTCCATTTCCCAGGCCAACAGACCCGGCCCCGGGCTGCACCTTTCCCTGGAGCCCAACCCATCCCAAACATTCCCGGCTTCTCCGGAAGCCTCCTGCCAGCTCTGCCCGCTCAAAGTCACCTTGTCCCAACCCGCCGCGCTCCGGCCTCTCCCGGCAAATCATTAATCGGCTCCTCGGCATTCCCGCATGGAAAAATGCCCCAGCGGGCACCCCCGGCCTGGCATTCGGACATGCAGCTGCCCGGGAAGCTGCTCCTGTCGGCGGCCGCGCTGCTGCTCCTGTCCCTGGCGTTCAGGTTTTACAGGAACCGCTCGCTTCCCGAGGGAAAAATCCCGCCGGGAGAGCAGCGGGAAAACCGGGATGGGGATGGGGATGAGGATGGGGATGGGGGTCTGAGGAGGAGGAGGGATGGTGGGGATAAATCTGGGAATGGCCCTGGGATGCGGCACGAGGGTCTCTGGGGGGAGCGGAGTTTTCCAAGGAGTGAGGAGGAGGAGGAGGAGGAGGAAGGAGAGGAGATGGGTTCGGAGCTGGGGCTGATTCCCAGGAAAGCCCCACTCGGTCCGGCTGGGAAGGAAAGGGAGCTGGGAAGGAAACTGGGATGGAAGTTGGGAACAAAATCGGACAGCAAAGCAGGAATCGAGCTGGGGAGTGATCCCGGGAGCAGGATGGGAAGCAAGCTGGGAAGCGAGCTGGGAAAAGAGCCGGGAAGCAAGTCAGGAAGTAAGTCAGGAAGCAGGCTGGGAATCAAGCCAGGAAATAATCCAGAAAGAAAGCCGGGAAGTGAGCCGGGAAGCAAATTGGTAACGAAGGCAGGAAATGAGTTGGGAAGTGAGCAGGGAGGCGAACCGGGAATCGAGCTGGGAAACAAGCTGGGAGGTAAGTTGGGAATTAAGTCAGGGAGCAAGGCAGGAATCGAGCTGGGAAGTGATCTGGGAAGCGAACCAGGAAGCAAGCTGGGAAGTGAGCCGGGAATTTTGCTGGGAAGCGAGCCGGGAACTTTTCTGGGAAGCGAGCTGGGCTCTCACGACTCCGCTGCCGTGGCCGGGGCCCGGAGCAGCCCTGCAGACAGGGACACACCTGCCCTGAGCTCCGGGTGTTCCCCGGGGATTTGGGATGCCCGGACGGCAGGGGATGGATGTGCCCAGGGCACGGAGCAGGATCCGGCCGGCGGAGGCCGGAGCGGGGAGGGCAGCGCGGGGACAATCCGGACCCTCAGCGTCACCTCCAACCTGGGGCTGCTGCTGACGGCGAGCGAGGCCGGCTCGGACTCGTCCTACTCCTTCTCCTCGGTGGCCAAGATCCAGGTGGAGGAGAACTTCATCCCGGAGCGCCGGGACAAGGACAGGGACAACCCCCCAGGGCCTGGCCTGCGGGGCAAAGTCTACGACTACTTCGTGCAGTCCGTCTCCGAGTCGGTGTCCAGGCGGACGTCCCTGCCCTTCGTCCCTGCGGGGACATCCCAGGGCCGCGGGGAGCGGGGCCGGGCAGAGCCGCAGAGAACCCAGGAGCGGAATCCAGCTTCGGAAACTCCTGATCCCAACGCCTCCTGCACGGCTCCACAGGAGGGCACGGAGAGCCCTCCTGAGCCACCTTCTCCTGGCACCCTCGGGATCACCCCCCACCTCCCGCTGCCCGGTGGGGTCCCAGCTCCGTGTCCTGACCCGTCCGAGGTGCACCTGGGGAACTGCTACGAGGTTCTGCGCGCGGCCAAGGCGCGGCAGCTGCGGGGCCTGCAGGACGCTGCGCTCCAGGTGATGAGCGACCACCTCCTGCAGGTGCTGCGCTCCCCGGCCATCTACGGCCGCCTCAACGCCGGCGAGCGGGAGCTGCTCCTGCGGCGCCGGACCCGCGGGCGGCCGCGCCTGGTGGTGGCCGATGTCCCCCCGGTCGAGCCCGGCCACCGCCGCGGCCGCCTCTGCTACTACGACGAGGATGGGGACCGCTGGTGCCACCTGTGCCACATGCCGGCCGAGGTGGCCGGGCGGGGCGGCGCCATGTGCAGCCTGTTCAATTACCTGTTCGTGGTGCCCGGCTGGGAGGGCGCGGGCCGGGCAAGGAGCCCCTCCCGCCGCGTGCTCTGCTACGACCCCGTGGCCGACAGCTGGCGCGACGTCTGCCCCCTGTGCCAGGCGCGGCCTCGCTGCCAGCTGGTGGCCCTGGACGGCCACCTCTACGCCATCGGCGGCGAGTGCTTGGCCACCGTGGAGCGCTACGACCCCCGGCGGGACCGCTGGGCCTTCGTCGCCGCCCTGCCCAGGGACACCTTCGCCGTGGCCCACGCGGCCACCGCGTGCGACGGGGACATCTACGTCACCGGGGGCACCCTGCGCTCGCTGCTGCTGCGCTACGACGCCCGCGGGGACAGCTGGGCCACCAGCCCGGCCATCGGCGACCGGGACAGGACGGCCGAGCTGGTGAGCGCCCACGGCTTCCTGTACCGCTTCCAGCTGCGGCGTGGCGCCGGCGACGCCGATGTCACCGATGTCGCCGTGTCGCGGTGCAGCGCCAGTGCCAGGCTGTGGTACCGCTGCGCCAGCCACCCCCTGCCCGAGCCGGCCGGGCTCCGCTGCGCCGTCCTGGGCAACCTCGTCCACTGCCTGGGCCGGAATTTCCATCTCCGCTTCCTGGCCGACCCCGTCTCGCCGCGGTTCGGGGCCAAGGAGCTGCGGCCCTTCCCGGAGCCCCACGGGAGCCTCCTGCCCGCGGCGCTGGTGCTGCCCGAGGTGGGCACGGAGCCACCGCGGCTCTGAGGGGTCCCCAAGGAGCGGTGCCAGCCGGAGATGGAGCCCCCAGCCGTGCAATCCAAGCATTCCATGGACCATTCCCGCTCCCCGGGATGGAGGAAGGGATCAAACCCTTGGACGGCGCCAGGAAACGCAGCCCTGAGGCTCCGGGAAGAGCCGGGAGGAGCTGGGTGGACTCGTTTGCTCAGGGGTGTTTGAACAGGGGCGGGTTTGTTTGGGTGGCGGCAAATCCCGGATCTCCGCGGGCTCCAGCTGTCCTGGGGCCCTGCAGGGCCTGCCTTAGACCTGACTTAGGACCTGATACAGACCTTACTCAGGACCTGATTTGGGACCTGATTTAGGACCTGATTCGGATCTGATTCAGACCTGATTTAGGACCTGATTCGGACCTGATTTAGGACCTGATCCAGACCTGATAGAAACCTTATTTAGGACCTTATTTAGGACCTGATTTGGACCTGATTCAGACCTGATTCAAACCTGATTTAGGACCTGATTCAGACCTGATTTAGCACCTTATTCAGGACCTGAGTTACGATCTGATTCGGACCTGATTCAGACATGATTTAGGACCGGATTTAGGACCTGATTCAGACTTGATTTGGACCTGATTTAGGACCTGATTCAAACCTGATTTAGGACCTGATTCAGATCCTGATTTGGGACCTGATTCAGACCTGATTTAAACCTGATTTAGGACCTGATTTGGACCTGATTCAGACCTGATTCAGACTTAATTTAGATCTGATTTAGACCCGATTTAGGCTCCAGGTGGTGAACATTGACCCGGACACAGACGGAGCGTTTTAGGGTGGGGGTGGGGTCCCCAGGGAGGTGCCACCCAGAGCTCCACCACCCTCGCTCAGACGCCTCACCCTGAGCGAGGTGGAGTTCAGGGCTGGCCTCGTTATCTCTTATCTCTCATCTCGTTATCTCTCACCTCTTCCTCCTCACCTCCTGTTGAACCTGCCTCTATTTACGTAAAGCGGCGTCGGGGGGGGTTTAGGCACAGCTGGGCCTAAATTAAAGCCAACATTCCATGAAATGAACCCCGCGCCTGGTTTTAAGCCGAGCCTAAAGGGAAGCAAGAGCCCGCTGCGTGTTTGACATCCAGGATTAGGCACGGGCAGCGCTCCGGGGAGGAAAACACGGGAACAGACCCTCTGTCATCCCCCTTTCCCAGTTTTCCTGGCTCAGGAGCCAGGGAAGCCTGGGAAGTGCCGGGAGCTCAGGGATGGAGCTGGAGCAACCCCCGGGAATCGCTGCTTATCCCACAATTCCAGAGGGGCTGGGGGAAAGGAGCTTCAATCCCATCCAGTTCCACCTCCCACTGTCCCAGGCTGCTCCAGCCTGGCCTTGGACACTTCCAGGGATGGGGAATCCAAGGTTTTTCTGGGAATTTGCTGCTGCTCAGGGTGGTTTAGGAGAGCCTGGGTTGACCTTCTCTCAAGGACCCTCTCCCTGTCCCACTCTCCAGCGCCCTTCTCCCACCCTGGAGCCATTCCAGAGGGATCATCCCGCTGCTGCCGGGCTGGAATTGCCGCCTCCCACACCCCAGAGTCTCTTTTTTTGGGATGTTCCAGCTGGGAAATCCCACGACTCCCCAAAATTCCTTATTTTTGCCCGTCGTTATTCAACTCCTCTCTCCGTAGTCACCTCTCGCTCGCGCTCCCACACATTCCTGCTTTTCCCACGGCGAATTCCCGGTGCTGGAGCATTCCAGCCCCCCTGGAAGGTGCCATCCCCTCCTGTCCCCATCCCCATCCCGGATTTTTGTCCTTCACATCCCTGCGACCGCCGGAGAGGAGAATTCCCGGCCGGGCGGGAGCGGGGCCCTGGAGCCCTTCCAGGGGACATTGGATTGTTTTCCGTCCCAGGAAAGCTTTCCCAGGATCCCGCCTTTCTCCCGGCGCCGTTTAATGTTTCACTTTCCCTTTAACCCCTTCCTGCTCGGGCCGCGCTCCCGCGGCATTCCCGCATTCCCGAGGGATGGACGCCAAGGACGTTCTCCCTCCCCCGCTCCTGCACTCTCCAAGATTAATTTGGGAAGCATTTGGGAGATTAAAAACGCCCGGGAACATCCCGTGCTCGTCCTGCCGGGAAGGACACCCGGGCCGGGAGCCGGGAGCGCGCGGGAATGGCTTTGGGATGAGGGAGAGGGAAAATAAAGGGAAAAGGACACATCCAAACCCATGCTCAGACCCAGGTGGTTTTTTCCCTGCTCCCAAATCCCGAAGTTTTGGATCATTCCCTGTTCCCAAATCCTGAAGTTTTGGATCGTTCCCTGCTCCTAAATCCTGAAGGTTTGGACTGGTCCTAAATCCTGAAGGTTTGGTCCTTTCCCTCTTCCCAAATCCCAAAGGTTTGGATCATTCCCTGCTCCCAAATCCCAAAGTTTTGGATCGTTCCCTGTTCCTGAATCCTGAAGGTTCAGCCTGGTCCTAAATCCAGAAGGTTTGGTCCTTTCCCTGTTCCCAAATCACGAAGTTTTGGATCATTCTCTGCTCCTAAAACCCGAAGGTTTGGCCTGGTCCCAAATCCCGAAGTTTTGGATCATTCCCTGTTCCCAAATCCTGAAGTTTTGGATCGTTCCCTGCTCCTAAATCCCAAAGGTTTGGACTGGTCCGAAATCCTGAAGGTTTGGATCATTCCCTGTTCCCAAATCCTGAAGTTTTGGATCGTTCCCTGCTCCTAAATCCTGAAGGTTTGGACTGGTCCTAAATCCTGAAGGTTCGGTCCTTTCCCTCTTCCCAAATCCCAAAGGTTTGGATCATTCCCTGCTCCCAAATCCCAAAGTTTTGGATCGTTCCCTGTTCCTGAATCCTGAAGGTTTAGCCTGGTCCTAAATCCGGAAGGTTTGGTCCTTCCCTGTTCCCAAATCACAGAGGTTTGGTCCTTCCCTGCTCCTAAATCCCGAAGGTTTGGACTGGTCCCAAATCCTGAAGTTTTGGATCATTCCCTGTTCCCAAATCCTGAAGTTTTGGATCGTTCCCTGCTCCTAAATCCCGAAGGCTTGGACTGGTCCTAAATCCCGAAGGTTTGGTCCTTTCTCTGCTCCCAAATCCCAAAGGTTTGGATTGCTCCCTGCTCCCAAATCCCAAAGTTTTGGATCATTCTCTGTTCCTAAAACCCAAAGGTTTGGCTTGTTCCCAAATCCCGAAGGTTTGGATTGTTCCCTGTTCCCAAATCCCAAAGGTTTGGATCGTTCCCATCACTTGGGGTCTTACGGCTTCTCCCTCCTCCCTCTCTGCTGGGACTCCTGGAATTCTGCGAATCCCTGGAATTCCAGGGGCTCTCCCTGCTGGAGCGGGAGGAGTTGATTTCAGGATTATTTTTCCAGCTCCAGCAGAATTCCCGGCGCTCTCCCAGCACATCCCGGGCAGCCGGATGCTCCCGTCATTTCTCCTTCCCGGCTTTTTCCCAATCCTGCCTCCTCAGCACCTTCCCTTCCGCTCTGTTTTCCCTGGATTTGCTCCCGGGAAGCGTCAGCAAAGCCGGGCCTGAGGAGCGGAAGGAAAGCTGAGCTGGCTCCGGGAGAATTCCAGCGGGATAAGACTCTGGAAAAGGACTGGAAAAGGGCTGGAAAAGGTCAGGGATCCCCCAGCACTGCGGGATCCCCCTCATCCCATTCCTGGAGCTCCATCCCAAACCTGGATCGTTATCCCTGAGTGCAAATCCTGCGGGAATCAGAGCGGCGGGATAGGAGTGGGATGAGGTGTTCCCAAAGGATCGTGGAATATCCTGGAAGGGATCCAGAAGGATCAAATCCAACTCCAGGCCCTCCACAGACATCCCAAAATCCCAGTGTCCCTGGGAGCGTTGTCCCACCGCTCCAGGAGCTCTGGCAACCTCGGGAATGTTCCCATTCCATGAGGAGCTGGTTCAGTCCCGACACCTCCGGAAAAAGGAACTTTTCCTGAAATCCAACCAAAATCTCCATGTTACACCAGGATCCAGGGAATTCCGGAATTCCCGTCTCCATCCCCCAGGAATTCTGCTGGACATGAGGAAAAAAACCCGGGAACATTCCCAGCGCCGCGCAGGGACCGGGAATGGCTCAATCCAGGGATATTCCCTCATTTCCCACACCGGGATGTGGCTTCCAGGGTTTTGCTTCCCTAAAAAACAGCAGGAAAACTCCTTCGGGAGGAGGATTCTCCCGCCCAGATCCAGCCGGGAATGCTCCAACTGCTCCGGAAATTCCCTTCCTTGAGGAGGGCGGGATGCGGAGCGGCAAATCCCGGGATTGGGTTCCATTCCAGGATGGATTTTCCCTCTTCCCAAGGGCTCCACCAGCGACTCCAGCGCCGCAGCTCTTCCCTGGATTCCGCTTCCCAAATCCCAAAGGAATCCCAGAACGAAGGGATCCTTCGTGCCCCGAGAGCACGGGAAGGACGCGGCTCATTCCCAGCCTCTCCCTTTCCTGGGAAATTCCCATCATTTTTTCAATAAAGTCCAAACCAAGGAATGGGAATTCCCGAGGAAAAGGGAGCTCAGGGAATTCACGAGGAGAAGCCAAAGAAATGAGAATTCAAGGGAATTCCTGCAATTTTCAAGGAAAAATAGTTCTTTATTCCTTGGGATTTGGAGGGGTGGGAAAACTCCCAGAAATTATTGGGAAGTTCCAGGAATGGGGATTTGCATCCCGAAGGTTCCAGAGTTTTCCCAGGGAGCTCCCGGTGGTCCCAAACCCCGGATATTCCCTGTTTTACCCGTTCCAAGAGTTCCCGGTGCGGATTCCAGCTCCAAGGAATGCTCCTGGCTCTCCCTTTTCCTGCTCCAGCATTCCCAACTCCTTCCCAATCCTTGGGCTCTGCTGACCCCTCCTGGGCCGCCTCTGAAAAACCGGGAATGAGCGCCGGGATGATCCCAAAAACGCTTTTCCCATCTCCAGAGGGCATCCAAGGCCTCCAGGCGCTGCTCCCGCGGGAATTCCAGGGATGGCTGGAGAGCTCCTTCCCAAAAAAAACCTCGGGAAGAGCCCAGGGCGGGCAGGAGGCTCCTCAGGTTTTCCAGTTCCTTCCCAAATCCATGACAGAGAGAGAACGGAGCCCAGCATTCCATGGAAACGCTCATCCCGCGGTGTGGGACAGCCCTGGATGGGCGCAATTCCACGGGAATTCCACGGGAATTCCAGGCCGGGCTTGGGGATGTGGAAATTCCCAGGCTCACACGGTTCCCGTATCCCAAAATCTCCCGTATCCCAAAAGTTCCCATATCCCATTCCCTGCTTTCCCTCCTCACCTTCCGCAGGGGTAACAAATCCCGGGATCGGCGCCGTCTTCCAGGGAAAACCATTCCAAGGGAATCCTGGAGTGCGGGGATCGGAGCAGGAGGAGCCTCCATCCGCACCCGCAGCTCCCGGAGGGAATTTGGGATCAGCCGGATGCTCCCGGAGGGAATTTGGGATCAGTTGGGTTCCCAAATCGTGGAGATTCCCGGTGGGAACGCAGAGCTCTCACCCAGGGAATCCCAAACTTCCCATTGGAGTTTCCAGATTCCCAGCCCTGGGATCATTTCCCTCCCACCTCTGGTGCTCCAGGAATTCTGCAATTCCGGCGTCTCCTGTTCCCAAGGGATGACGGAGCAGCTCCGGGATGCAGCTGGGAAAGAACAGAATTCCTCCTCCAGGAATTCCCGATCCAATCCCAAACGTTCCCAAGTGACTCCCGGTTTTTGAGTATCGACATTTCCCAAAATTCCTTCAATCCCAGCTGGAATCCCAATCCTTGGAAGCGTCCGAGGGGACAAAAAGCGGGAGAGAACCACGGGATTTCACGGATCGGGAAAGGAGCCGTGAAATTTTGCAGGAATGGGAATTCCTGGCCATCGGAGGCGTCTCCAGGGATTTCCGAGCTCATTCCCTGAACATTCCCTGCCCTCCATGGAGAAGGGATCTTCCTTCCCCGGGAAAACCTGGAATTCCAGCTGCTCCTGAAAAAAAAGAAGGATCAAACTGGGAGCATCCCGGTGATTCCCAAGGGATGTGGAAGATCCAGGGAGATCCCTCGGGGCGGGAATGGGGGATTTTCCTGGAATTCTTTTTCCCTGGGAAGGACAAAGGAAGCCCCAGTCTTGTGCTCCGATGCTTCCAGAGGGTCTGGAGATTCCGATCCTGGAGAAATTCCACAAAAAATCACCGAGGCCAAGGTGTTTTAACCGAATTCCAGGGGTTTTTTGCACGCTGGGAATTTCGGAGCTGGAGAATGAGGATGGAATCCTGGGATGGATCCAGATTTTCCGAGCAGGCCGGAGAACGGGGATGAAGAATCCAAGGAATCTCCTGGAGATGATCGGGATCCTAAAACAGAATTTGGGATCGTCCTGACCCAGGTGGAATTTTGGGATTTAAACGGAGGATTTTCCCAAAACCGGGGAAAATCCGGGAATGAGGAGAGGAGGAACAATCCAGGAGCCCAAGGAGCAGCAGGAATTTTAAAATTAAGGAATTTTCAGTCGAAGCTGAGCCCAACCGAGCCTCCAAATCCTCAAAATTCCCTTTTCCCGAGCTTTATCCCAACCTCCGGCAGGGCGTTCCTGCCATCTAGCGGCTCCCGGTTGAAAGCATGGAAAAATGGGATTTATTCCCTCTTTCCCAGCGTTTTTCCCAAATTTTTTTCGCTTTTCCAGGCGTTTTCTCCCCTGTTTTTGGATCCTCCCGGAGTTTTTATCCCGCCTGATTCCATCCAGGGTTTTTCCAAGATTTTTCATCCCAGCAAAGATAAAGATTTATCCCTGGAAAAATCCCGGCAAAGGCTTGGATGCTTCCCAGGAAAAACTCGGAAGGGACAAAACAAAGGGACTCAGGCCGGGCCATAAAATTCCCAAAAATGGGAGGAATTTGGGAATTCCCGGCTCCTCATCCCAGCAAATCCCTCATCCCCACATGGAGATGGAGCAGGATCCTCATTCCTCCCCTTTCCCACCCCGTTTCCACAGGGAAAAGCTCCAAATTCCATAATTTTGGAGTTTTTCACCCGATTTCTGCTCCTTCTCCCAAAGCCACCCAAAAGCGCTTTGGGAATGAGGGAACATCCAGAGAAAAGCGGGAATTCTCTTCGCCCTCCTCCCTGGGATGCACCCGGACAATGTTTTCCCAAAATATTTTCATTCCCAGGCAGCCAGAATTCCTTTAATTCCTCGTGCTCCTCATCCAAAGGGGGAAAAAATCAGGCAGGGGAAAAATTCCCATTATTTTAAAATCGAGTTCAAATCAAGGAATGGGAATTCCCGAGGAAAAGAGAGCTCAGGGAATTCACGAGGAGCAGCCAAACAAATGGGAATTCAAGGGAATTCCTACAATTTTTAAGGAAAAAATGGGATTTATTCCTTGGGATACTCACGGGGGGTGGCAAAACTCCCATAATTTACTGGGAAAAGAGGGGAAAAACTCCAGCCGGGATTCCTGGAAATGTTAAACCTCGCCCCTTTTCCTTCCTCTTTTTAAAAACCCAGGGCTGGAAAAAGGCCCAAATCCCAAATTTTTTGGGCATCCCGGACACAGCCTGGGATTTTTGGTGGCGGTGGGGGAAGCCGCAGAGGGCTGCGGGTGGATCTCTGGATTCTCCGTGGATCCCTGGGGGCTGCGGGTGGATCTCTGGATCCCTGGGGACTGTATGGATCTCTGCATCCCCCATGGATCTCTGCATCCCCCATGGATCTCTGTGTCCCCATGGATCCCTCTGTGGGTGGATCTCTGCATCCCCCATGGATCCCCACAGGCTGTGGGTGGGTCTCTGCATCCCCCGTGGATCCCCAGGGGCTGTGGGGGGATCTCTGCATCCCCCGTGGATCCCCAGGGGCTGTGGGGGGATCTCTGCATCCCTGTGGATCCCTCTGTGGGTGGATCTCTGCATCCCCCATGGATCCCTGTGGGCTGCCCGTGGATCTCTGGATTCTCCGTGGATCCCTGGGGACTGTGGGTGGATCTCTGCATCCCCCGTGGATCCCCAGGGGCTGTGGGTGGATCTCTGCATCCCCCGTGGATCCCTATGGGCTGTGGGTGGATCTCTGGATTCTCCGTGGATCCCCAGGGGCTGTGGGTGGATCTCTGCATCCCCTGTGGATCCCTCTGTGGGTGGATCTCTGGATTCTCCGTGGATCTCTGGGGACTGTGGGTGGATCTCTGCATCCCCCGTGGATCCCCAGGGGCTGTGGGTGGATCTCTGCATCCCCCGTGGATCCCTACAGGCTGTGGGTGGATCTCTGGATTCTCCGTGGATCCCCAGGGGCTGTGGGTGGATCTCTGCATCCCCATGGATCCCTCTGTGGGTGGATCTCTGCATCCCCATGGATCTCCACGGGCTGTGGGTGGATCTCTGCATCCCCCGTGGATCCCCAGGGGCTGTGGGTGGATCTCTGCATCCCCCATGGATCTCCACGGGCTGTGGGTGGATCTCTGCATCCCCCGTGGATCCCCAGGGGCTGCGGGTGGATCTCTGCATCCCCCGTGGATCCCCACGGGCTGTGGGTGGATCTCTGCATCCCCCGTGGATCCCCCAGGGGCTGCGGGTGGATCTCTGCATCCCCCGTGGATCCCCACGGGCTGTGGGTGGATCTCTGCATCCCCCATGGATCCCCAGGGGCTGCGGGTGGATCTCTGCATCCCCCGTGGATCCCCAGGGGCTGCAGGGGCACAGCTGCTCCACCATGGTCTCACCACAGCCTGCAGAGCAATCTCGGCTCTGGCGCCTGGAGCACCTCCTCTCCCTTCTTCTCCACTGCCCTTGGTGTCTCCCTGTTGTTTCCCCCACACGTTCTCACCTCCTCCTCTTCTCTGACCAGAATCCCCAAACCTTGTGACTTCGTTTTCATTTTCTTCTGAAATCGGTCATCTCCGAGGCGTTACCAACCTCTCTCACCGGCTGTTTTGGCCATTGCCACGTCCATCTTTAGAGCCATCAGGGATTGGCTCTGCCGGACACGGTGGAAGCTTCCGGCAGCTTCTCACAGGGGCCACCTCTGTGGCCCCCCCAGTACCAAAAACCAGGCCGTGCCAGGCCAATACAACGGGGAAAAGAACGATGCTGAATAATAAAACCTCTCGCTGTGGAAACCTGGTGAATTCTCAGAGTCCTTTCTTTGGGTGTGGTCTCTCTCTCTCTTCGGAGCTGGGTTGGCCTGAGCCCCCTCCGGGCCTCGGTGGGAAGTTCTGAACAGTTCCAGAGGAGAAGAAGAAGCAGCTGAGGTCCCAGGGAAAATAAAAATTTAAATCTCCGTCTCTCTCCGGAGAAACAGAGCTGAAATGGGGCTGAAAAGCAGGGAAAAGGGTGCTTCCTCCGCCCCTGCTGCCGCAGAAGCACGCAGAGGAGTGGAGCGACCTCGGGGCTCACAAAATGCTTCGGGAAGCACGCCTGGAGTTTTGTCTTTCTCTCCCACCCGGTTTTAACGGCCCAGAGAGGCGCAGGAACCACGTCGGGGCGTAGAGCGGCGACAGGGGACGGGCGTCGTAAAGGCACCCCAAGACAAGCGGCCACGTGGCTGGCGCCGGGAGTGGCCATGCAGCTGGAGCAGTCATGCGGCTGGAGTGGCCATGTGGCTGGCGCCGGGAGTGCCCATGCGGCTGGAGTGGCCATGCGGCCGGCAACGGGAGTGGCCTTGCAGCTGGAGTGCCCATGCGGCTGGAGTGGCCATGTGGCCGGCGCTGGGAGTGTCCATGCGGCTGGAGCGGCCATGCGGCTGGTGCTGGGAGCGGCCCTGCAGCTGGAGTGGCCATGCGGCTGGAGTGGCCATGCAGCTGGAGCGGCCATGCGGCTGGCAACGGGAGCGGCCTGGCAGCTGGAGTGGCCACGTGGCTGGAGTGGCCATGTGGCTGGAGCGGCCATGTGGCCGGTGCTGGGAGTGGCCACGCGGCTGGAGTGGCCACGTGGCTGGAGTGGCCATGCGGCCAGCAACAGGAGTGGTCTTGCAGCTGGAGTGGCCACGTGGCTGGAGTGGCCATGTGGCTGGGAGTGGCCATGCGGCTGGAGTGCCCATGCGGCTGGAGTGGCCATGTGGCTGGAGCGGCCACGCGGCCAGCACCAGGAGTGGCCGTGTGGCTGGAGCGGCCATGCGGCTGGTGCTGGGAGCGGCCTTGGGGCTGGAGCAGCCATGCGGTTGGTGCCAGGAGCAGCCCTGCGGCTGGAGTGGCCACGCCACCAGTGCAAGGAGTGGCCACGTGGCTAGTGCAAGGAGCGGCCACGTGGCCGGTGCAAGGAGCGGCCATGCTTTTTCTTTCCTTTCCATTTCTCTTTTCACACCC
>JACSVZ010000023.1:2928140-2960870 GCA_014706295.1 Lycocorax pyrrhopterus obiensis
TTTATTTTTCCCTGTTTTATGGTGCGCCAGCCACCAGGTTTTGTCTCCTCCGGGCTGGTCTCAATCCCAAATTCCCCCAAAATTCCAAGGCCGAACTTTGCTTCCTTCACATCCAAAATAAAATGAAATATTCCCAATTTTCTGGGCGTTTCCAAACATTTTTTAGGCTCGGGACAGCCTGGGAAGGATCCCATGGACTTCGCCCAAGGGTGGGACCAGTCTTAACTAAGCCAAGGCTTCCGTGGTGGAGGAGCATCCTGAAGATCCAGGCTTGGCTCCGTAAAACCCACGGAGATTTATGGATTCCACCTGGATTAAGAGGATTTTTCCGATGGATTTTCCCTCTGGATTCGGCTCCCACTCTCCAAATCCACATCCAGGGATCATCCTGGGATCGTCTTGGAATGGGATGGGCTGGGGAGGGAAATGTCAGGAAATATTAGGAAATATCAGGAAAAATCAGGAAAATCAGGGAAAAATCAGGGAAAATCAGGAAAAATCAGGAAATATCAGGAAATATCAGGAAATATTGGGAAATATCAGGAAAAACAAGAAAAATCAGGAAATAACAGGAAATATCAGGAAAAATCAGGAAAAATCAGGAAAAATCAGGAAATAATGGGAAATATCAGGAAATACTGGGAAATATTGAGAAATATCAGGAAAAAATCAGGGAAAATCAGAAAAAATCAGGAAATATTGGGAAAATTCAGGAAAAAATCAGGAAAATCAGAAAATATCAAGAACTTTCAGGAAAATCAGGGAAAATGAGGGGAAATCGGGGAAAATCAGGAAAATCAGGGAAAAGGGGAAATATTGGGAAATATCAGGAAATGTCGTGAAGTATCAGGAAATATTGGGAACTATCAGGAACGAGCAAGAAAATCAAGAAAAACCAAGGAAAATCTGGAAAAAACCAGGAAATATCAGTAAAAATAAGGGGAAATCAGGAAAAATCAGGAAAATCAGGAAAATCAGGAAAATCAGGAAAAATTGGGAAATATCGGGAAATAGTAGGAAATATCAGGAAATATCGCAAAATATCAGGAACTATCTGGAAATACTCGGAAAAATCGGGAAAATTCAGGAAAAAATCGGGAAAATCAGGAAATATTGGGAAAATTCAGGGAAAAATCAAGAAAAATCAGGAAAAATCAGGAAAGTCAGAAAATATCAAGAACTATCAGGAAAATCAGGGAAAATCAGGGGAAATTGGGGAAAATCAGGAAAATCAGGAAAAATTGGGAAATATTGGGAAATAGTAGGAAATATCCGGAAATATCGCAAAATATCAGGAACTATCCGGAAATATTGGGAAAAATCGGGAAAAATCAGGAAAAATCAGCTCAGCCACATAAAACACAATTTTTTGGGAAAGAAACCCCCGTTTTTCGGGAAGAATCCCAAATAATTTATAACCCCTTTAATGGAGTTTTCCTGGAAATTCCGACTTGGATTCCCAAGCCAAGGAAAAAACCAAATCCCAGCAGTAAAAACTCCCAAGTTTTCGTCTTTTAAAGGAAAAATCAGCTCCGGGTGCGATCCCGGTTGGGCTGGGCCCCCTCGGATGGGCTGGGATCCGGAAAAATCCACGATTCCCAAAATTCCCCTTCCCATTCCCGGTCTACGACCCTGGAATGTGCTTTTTTTTCATGGAAAATCCCTTTATTTTGCCATTTAATTCTGTATAACCCAAAGGTTTGGGGGTTTTATTCAAATATTAATAAACTATTAATAAACTATTAATAAACTATTAATGAACTATTAATAAAATATTGATAAATATTTGCGTGAATATTAAAATAATTCCAATTTAAGTCTCAATCCTACAATTTAAGGGGTTCCCAATTACTTTATTTTTCCTTTTTTTTATTGTTTTATCCATTTATTTGTGGGATTTAGAGTCGGGAATAATATTATTATTATTATTATTATTATTATTATTATTATTATTATTATTACTTGAATTTATCAAAAATTTGGTGAGTTCATTATTGATAATTCCTGATTTAATCAATATTTGGGTGGGTTTATTATTGGTAATTCCTGATTTAATCAATATTTGAGTGAGTTTATCATTAATAATTCCTGATTTAATCAATATTTGGGTGGGTTTATTATTGATAATTCCTGATTTCCATCAATATTTGGGTGAGTTTATCATTAATAATTCCTGATTTAATCAATATTTTAGTGAGTTTATTATTGATAATCCCTGATTTTGATCAATTATTGATAGTTCCTGATTTAATCAATATTTTGGTGAGTTTATTATTGATAATCCCTGATTTTTATCAATATTGGGTGAGTTTATTATTGATAATTCCTGATTTAATCAATATTGAGTGGGTTTATCATTGATAATTCCTGATTTAATCAATATTTGAGTGAGTTTATTGTTGATAATTCCTGATTTAATCAGTGTTTGGATGGGTTTATTATTGATAATTCCTGATTTAATCAATATTTGGGTGGGTTTATTATTGATAATTCCTGATTTCCATCAATATTTGGGTGAGTTTATCATTAATAATTTTTGATTTAATCAATATTTGAGTGAGTTTATTATTGATATTCCCTGATTTTTATCAATATTGGGTGAGTCTACTATTGATAATTCCTGATTTAATCAATATTTGGGTGGGTTTATTATTGATAATCCCTGATTTTTATCAATATTGGATGGGTTTATTATTGATAATTCCTGATTTTTATCAATATTGGGTGGGTTTATTATTAATAATTCCTGATTTAATCAATATTTGGGTGGGTTTATTATTGATAATTCCTGATTTAATCAATATTTGGGTGAGTTTATTATTGATAATTCCAGATTTAATCAATATTTGGGTGGGTTTATTATTGATAATCCCTGATTTCCATCAATATTTGATAATTCCTGATTTAATCAATATTTGGGTGGGTTTATTATTGATAATTCCTGATTTCCATCAATATTTGGGTGAGTTTATTATTAAAAATTCCTGATTTAATCAATATTTGGTGAGTTTATTATTGATAATCCCTGATTTTTATCAATATTGGGTGAGTTTATTATTGATAATTCCTGATTTTTATCAATATTTGGGTGGGTTTATTATTGATAATTCCTGATTTAATCAATATTTGGGTGGGTTTATTATTGATAATTCCTGATTTAATCAATATTGGGGTGAGTTTATCATTAATAATGCCTGATTTAATCAATATTTGGGTGGGTTTATTATTGATAATTCCTGATTTAATCAATATTTTGGTGAGTTTATCATTAATAATGCCTGATTTAATCAATATTTGGTGAGTTTATTATTGATAATTCCTGATTTAATCAATATTTGGGTGGGTTTATTATTGATATTCCCTGATTTTGATCAATTATTGATAGTTCCTGATTTAATCAATATTTGGGTGGGTTTATTATTGATAATCCCTGATTTAATCAATATTTGGTGAGTTTATTATTGATAATCCCTGATTTTTATCAATATTGGGTGAGTTTATTATTGATAATCCCTGATTCAATCAATATTTGAGTGAGTTTATCATTAATAATTCCTGATTTAATCAATATTTCGGTGGGTTTATTATTGATAATTCCTGATTTCCATCAATATTTGGGTGAGTTTATCATTAATAATTCCTGATTTAATCAATATTTTAGTGAGTTTATTATTGATAATCCCTGATTTTGATCAATTATTGATAGTTCCTGATTTAATCAATATTTTGGTGAGTTTATTATTGATAATCCCTGATTTTTATCAATATTGGGTGAGTTTATTATTGATAATTCCTGATTTAATCAATATTTGAGTGAGTTTATTGTTGATAATTCCTGATTTAATCAGTGTTTGGATGGGTTTATTATTGATAATTCCTGATTTAATCAATATTTGGGTGGGTTTATTATTGATAATTCCTGATTTCATCAATATTTGGGTGAGTTTATCATTAATAATTTTTGATTTAATCAATATTTGAGTGAGTTTATTATTGATATTCCCTGATTTTTATCAATATTGGGTGAGTCTACTATTGATAATTCCTGATTTAATCAGTATTTGGGTGGGTTTATTATTGATAATCCCTGATTTTATCAATATTTGGATGGGTTTATTGATAATTCCTGATTTTTATCAATATTGGGTGGGTTTATTATTAATAATTCCTGATTTAATCAATATTTGGGTGGGTTTATTATTGATAATTCCAGATTTAATCAATATTTGGGTGGGTTTATTATTGATAATCCCTGATTTCCATCAATATTTGGGTGGGTTTATCATTAATAATTCCTGATTTAATCAATATTTGGGTGGGTTTATTATTGATAATTCCTGATTTCCATCAATATTTGGGTGAGTTTATTATTAAAAATTCCTGATTTAATCAATATTTGGTGAGTTTATTATTGATAATCCCTGATTTTTATCAATATTGGGTGAGTTTATTATTGATAATTCCTGATTTTTATCAATATTTGGGTGGGTTTATTATTGATAATTCCTGATTTAATCAATATTTGGGTGGGTTTATTATTGATAATTCCTGATTTAATCAATATTGGGGTGAGTTTATCATTAATAATGCCTGATTTAATCAATATTTGGGTGGGTTTATTATTGATAATTCCTGATTTAATCAATATTTTGGTGAGTTTATCATTAATAATGCCTGATTTAATCAATATTTGGTGAGTTTATTATTGATAATTCCTGATTTAATCAATATTTGGGTGGGTTTATTATTGATATTCCCTGATTTTGATCAATTATTGATAGTTCCTGATTTAATCAATATTTGGGTGGGTTTATTATTGATAATCCCTGATTTAATCAATATTTGGTGAGTTTATTATTGATAATCCCTGATTTTTATCAATATTGGGTGAGTTTATTATTGATAATCCCTGATTCAATCAATATTTGGTGAGTTTATCATTAATAATTCCTGATTTAATCAATATTTTAGTGAGTTTATTATTGATAATCCCTGATTTTTATCAATATTGGGTGAGTTTATTATTAATAATTCCTGAATTAATCAATATTTGGTGAGTTTATTATTGATATTCCCTGATTTTGATCAGTTATTGGTAGTTCCTGATTTAATCAGTATTTGGGTGAATTTATTATTGATATTCCCTGATTTTGATCAATTATTGATAGTTCCTGATTTAATCAATATTTGGGTGGGTTTATTATTGATACTCCCTGATTTTGGTCAATAATTGATAGTTCCTGATTTAATCAGTATTTGGATGGGTTTATTATTGATAATCCCTGATTTAATCAATATTTGGGTGGGTTTATTATTGATAATTCCTGATTTAATCAATATTTGGGTGGGTTTATTATTGATAATTCCTGATTTAATCAATATTTGGGTGGGTTTATCATTAATAATTCCTGATTTAATCAATATTTGGTGAGTTTATTATTGATAATCCCTGATTTTGATCAATATTTAGGATCATCGAGTTGTTCCTGCTGGGTTTTCCTGCAGAATTGGGAAAAAGGAGCTGATTTTGGGGTCCCACGAATTTGGGGAGGTTTCTATTATTGATAATTCCCTGATTTCCATCAATATTCGGTGAGTTTATCCTTGATCATTCCTGATTTTTGCCAATATTTGGGATCACTGGGTTGTTCCTGCTGGATTTTCCTACGGAGCGGGAAAAAGGAGCTGATTTTGGGGTCCCACGAGGTTCCAACCCCCCAAGAAATCCCAAAAAATGTGGGAAAAAGGGTGGGAAAAACCCCCTTTCCTGAGTTTCCCCTTCATTCCCGCGGCCCTGCCTGGCTGTAAATCCCCTTTTCCCGGAGCAAAGCCTTTTTCCAGCAGAAAAACAGGGATTTGGAGCATCCCGGGAATCCTCCGGGGGGTCCCTCGGGCTGCCAGGCAGAGCGGAACCGCTGGAATTTGCCGAGTTTTTCCTAAAATTCCTCCTTTTCTTCAACCTTCCTCCTCTTCCTTGCTGGAATTCCCGCTGTTTTCCCGGATTCCCGGCTGGATTTAGGCCGGGTTTCGCCTCACCTGGTGTGAGGCTTTGTTAAACCCGGTATCAATAATTATCGATAATGATCAATAATTATCAATAATTATCGATAATTATCCTCATTAATTCCACCGAGGGAGGAATATTCCAGCCGGGAATGGTTTTCCTGCTGCCCTGGGTTCTGCTGGAGCCATCCCAGGTTTTTTCCAGGCCGCAGGTGAGCCGGGAATTCCGATGGAGGAAGGGACGGAAGCTCCTCAAATTCCCTTTTTTTCCGCTCAGGAGGGAATTAACGGGAACGCGGAGCTCAGGTGGGAGAGGCCCGAATCCGAAGGAGGGAATGAATTCCCGTGAAATTCAAATTTGGGGGGGAAAAGAATTAACTCGGGAGAGATTTTCCACCTGGGAGACCTGGGGATGGATAAATCCGGGAGCGGCTGCTCCCTCCGGGAACAGGGAATTCCACCCCGGCAAACGGAGCTCCGGCGGATCCCGCGCTCCCGGGAAAAGCCGACCCCAAAGCCTTTGTGTTCCCGGGAAAAGCCGATCCCGTGGAGATGCCCCCCAAAAAGCGGGATGGACCCCAAATCCATGGAGATGTTCCCCAAAAAACAGGACAGACCCCAAATCCATGGAGATGCTCCCCAAAAAGCAGGACAGACCCCAAATCCATGGAGATGTCCCTCCAAAATCAGGACAGACCCCAAATCCGTGGAGATGCTCCCCAAAAATCAGGAAAAAACCCAGATCCGTGGAGATGCTCCCCAAAAATCAGGACAGACCCCAAATCCCATGGATTTCCCCCAAAAAGCATGAGAGATCCCAAATCCATGGAGATGCTCCCCAAAAACCAGGACGGACCCCAAATCCAAGGATATGTCCACCAAAATCAGGACAGACCCCAAATCCGTGGAGATGTCCCCCAAAAATCAGGAAAAACCCCAAATCCATGGAGATGCTCCCCAAAAAATCGGACAGACCCCAAATCCCATGGATTTCCCCCAAAAAGCAGGAGGGATCCCAAATCCATGGAGATGCCCCCAAAAAGCAGGACAGACCCCAAATCCATGGAGACACTCCCCAAAAGTCAGGAAAAACCCCAAATCCATGGAGATGCCCCCAAAAATCAGGACAGACCCCAAATCCATGGAAATGCTCCCCAAAAAGCAGGACGGACCCCAAATCCAAGGGTATGTCCACCAAAATCAGGACAGACCCCAAATCCATGGAGATGTTCCCCAAAAATCAGGATGGACCCCAAATCCAAGGGTGTGTCCACCAAAATCAGGACAGACCCCAAATCCATGGAGATGCTCCCCAAAAAGCAGGACGGACCCCAAACCCATGGAGATGCTCCCCAAAAATCAGGATGGACCCCAAATCCAAGGATATGTCCACCAAAATCAGGACAGACCCCAAATCCATGGAGATGTCCCCCAAAAATCAGGACAGACCCCAAATCCATGGAGATGTCCACCAAAAATCAGGACAGACCCCAAATCCATAGAGATGTACCCCAAAAATGAGGAAAAACCCCAAATCCATGAAGATGTCTCTCAAAAAGCAGGACAGACCCCAAATCCATGGAGACACTCCCCAAAATCAGGACAGACCCCAAATCCATGGAGATGCTTCCCAAAAATCAGGACAGACCCCAAATCCATGGAGATGTCCCCAAACCCCAAATCCATGGAGATGTCCCCAAAAATCAGGACAGACCCCAAATCCATGGAGATGCCCCCAAAAATCAGGACGGACCCCATGCTCCTCCATGGATTGGGCTCCTGGGAAATCTGGGAAGCAGCCGGGATGTGGATCGAGGAGCGGTGCCGCTGTGGGGTGAGGAATGTCCTGGAGTGGGAATGGTGTGGGAACAGGGATTGGGATGGGATTGGGATGGGAATCCCACATGGAAGCGGCTGGAATGGTGTGGGAATGGTGTGGGAACAGAGGAGTGAGGAGCTGGAGAACAGGGATTGGGATGGGAATCCCGCATGGAAGCGACTGGAATGGTTTGGGAATGATGCAGGAACAGGGATTGGGATGGGAATCCCACATGGAGGCGGCTGGAATGGGATTGGGAACGGTGTGGGAACAGGGATTGGGATGGGATTGGGATGGGAATCCCATATGGAAGCGGCTGGAATGGTGTGGGAATGGTGTGGGAACAGAGGAGTGAGGAGCTGGAGAACAGGGATTGGGATGGGAATCCCGCATGGAAGCGGCTGGAATGGTTTGGGAATGATGGAGGAACAGGGATTGGGATGGGAATCCCACATGGAGGCGGCTGGAATGGGATTGGGAACGGTGTGGGAACAGGGATTGGGATGGGATTGGGATGGGAATCCCATATGGAGGAGGCTGGAACGGCGTGGGAATGGTGTGGGAACAGGGATTGGGATGGGAATCCCGCATGGAGGTGGCTGGAATGGTGTGGGAATGATGCAGGAACAGAGGAATGAGGAGCTGGAGAACAGGGATTGGGATGGGAATCCCGCATGGAGGCAGCTGGAATGGTTTGGGAATGATGCGGGAACAGGGATTGGGATGGGAATCCCTCATGGAAGCAGCTGGAATGGTGTGGGAAGGATGTGAGAACAGGGATTGGGATGGGATTGGGACGGGAATCCCACACGGAAGTGGCTGGAATGGTGTGGGAATGGTGTGGGAACAGAGGAGTGAGGAGCTGGAGAACAGGGATTGGGATGGGAATCCCTCATGGAAGCGACTGGAATGGTTTGGGAATGGTGTGGGAACAGATGAGCTGGGGAACAGGGATTGGGAGAACAGGGATTGGGATGGGAATCCCGCATGGAAGTGGCTGGAGTGGCATGGGAATGGTGTGGGAACAGGGATTGGGATGGGATTGGGATGGGAATCCCTCATGGAAGCGGCTGGAATGGCGTGGGAATGATGCAGGAACAGGGATTGGGATGGGAATCCCACACGGAAGCGGCTGGAATGGTTTGGGGGCACTGCTCGCTTTGGGGAATCCCAAATCTTGCCGCGCCTGGATCTGGAGATCTCCAGGAGAAAAACCCCCTGAAATCCCAATCCCGGTTTTCCCCAGCCCCGGGGTTTTCCCAGCTCAGTCCCTGTCACCTTCTCCAGGATCTCCATTCCCTTGGGATCCCTCGGGGGGCACAAATCGGGACAATCCCCTCTCCCGGACCAGCTCCCGATTCCAGGCCTTATTCCAGAGGTGAATCCGGGCAGGACACGCCTGGAAAAGCCCCGGGAGCTCAGGGATCCTGGAGGAGTCCGGGAAAACCCCACAGCGCCAGCTCCGTGGGAAAAGGGGGATTTAATCCCGCTCTGGGAATCTGATCTGGGAAAAGCAAGTGGGGCGTGACGGAGGGACGGGAATTGTGTGGGATTGGGGAATATCCCAAAGTGGGACCTGTGGGAGGGATGGGAATTGTGTGGGATTGGGGAATATCCCAAAGCGGGAACTACCGGAGGGATGGGAATTGTGTGGGATTGGGGAATATCCCAAAGCGGGAACGTCTGGAGGGATGGGAATTATGGGAATTGTGTGGGATTGGGGAATATCCCAAAGCGGGAACTGCCAGAGGGACGGGAATTGTGTGGGATTGGGGAATATCCCAAAGCGAGAACGTCTGGAGGGACGGGAATTGTGTGGGATTGGGGAATATCCCAAAGCGAGAACGTCTGGAGGGACGGGAATTGTGTGGGATTGGGGAATATCCCAAAGCAGGAACGTCTGGAGGGATGGGAATTACGGGAATTGTGTGGGATTGGGGAATATCCCAAAGCGGGACCCCCTGGAGGGATGGGAATTGTGTGGGATTGGGGAATATCCCAAAGCGGGAACGTCTGGAGGGATGGGAATTACGGGAATTGTGTGGGATTGGGGAATATCCCAAAGCGGGACCTGCCGGAGAGATGGGAATTGTGTGGGATTGGGGAATATCCCAAAGCGGGAACGTCTGGAGGGATGGGAATTACGGGAATTGTGTGGGATTGGGGAATATCCCAAAGCGGGACCTGCCGGGGAGATGGGAATTGTGTGGGATTGGGGAATATCCCAAAACGGGAACGTCTGGAGGGATGGGAATTACGGGAATTGTGTGGGATTGGGGAATATCCCAAAGCGGGACCTGCCGGGGAGATGGGAATTGTGTGGGATTGGGGAATATCCCAAAGCAGGAACGTCTGGAGGGACGGGAATTGTGTGGGATTGGGGAATATCCCAAAGCGGGAACGTCCGGAGGGACGGGAATTGTGTGGGATTGGGGAATATCCCAAAGCAGGAACGTCTGGAGGGATGGGAATTACGGGAATTGTGTGGGATTGGGGAATATCCCAAAGCGGGAACGTCTGGAGGGATGGGAATTGTGTGGGATTGGGGAATATCCCAAAGCGGGAACTGCCGGAGGGACGGGAATTGTGTGGGATTGGGGAATATCCCAAAGCGGGAACGTCTGGAGGGATGGGAATTACGGGAATTGTGTGGGATTGGGGAATATCCCAAAGAGGGACCTGCCGGGGAGATGGGAATTGTGTGGGATTGGGGAATATCCCAAAGCAGGAAGCCGCAGCCTCGTGGTTTGGATTTATCCCGTGAAAATTCCCAACTCATCCCAGAGATGTCGGGCTTGGATCAGGGAACGTTCCAGGCCGAGCTCCCAGCCTGAGTTAAACCGAGCCTTTCGTGCCCTGTCCAGGAGTTTTATCCTTGGATTTGAGGTCTGGGAAAACCAAAACCCCGAGCCGGGAATCCCGGCTGGATTCGGGAATGAGCAGGGTGGAGAACCCAGCTCTTGGGAAGGTGTTGGGGGGAAAAAGTGGGAATTTTTCCTTTAGGAAGAGTCCTGGAAGTGGGAATTTTTCTGTCCCCACTTTAGGGCTTCAAAAATTCCTTTGGGGACTTTTCCCTCCTTCAGCCCCAGGAAATCCCATGGGAATGGCAGCGCCTTTTCCCTGAGGAAAAGGGAGGAAGGGTGGGAATTAGGGACAGCCAGGGATCTTTAGGGCCGCGCTCCGGAGCGGGGGATCCCCCAAATCCCCTTCCCGATCCCATCCCGGCTTCTCCAATCCCACTGCAACCGACGGCGGATTTGGGGAGGAATTCCGGGAATTTTTGCCCTGGGAGGAGCTGCCTTGGCCCAGGAGCTGGGGACACTCGGGGTCTCCTGGGGACACTCGGGATCCTCTGGGGACATTTGGGATCTCCTGGGGACACTCGAGATGCCCTGGGGACACTCAGGATCTGCTGGGGACATTCAGGATCTCCTGGGGACACTCCTGGGGACACTTGGGATCTGCTGGAGACACTCCTGGGACACTCTGGATCTCCTGGGGACACTCTTGGGAACATCCAGGATCTCTTGGGGACACTCCTGGGGACACTCAGGATCTGCTGGGGACATTCGGGATCTCCTGGGGACACTTGGGATCTGCTGGGGACACTCCTGGGGACACTCCTGGATCTCCTGGGGATCTCCTGGGACACTCCTGGGGACACCCGGGATCTGCTGGGGACATTCTGGATCTCCTGGGAACTCTCGGGATCTCCTGGGGACACTCCTGGGATCCGCTGGGGACATTTGGGATCTCCTGTGGACATTCAGGGTCTCTTGGGGACACTCCTGGGAACTCTCAGGATCTGCTGGGGACACTCTTGGGAACATCCGGGATCTCTTGGGGACACTCCCGGGGACACTCGGGATCTGCTGGGGGCACTCCTGGGACACTCCTGGGGACACTCGGGATCTGCTGGGGGCACTCCTGGGGACACTCCCGGATCTCCTGGGGATCTCCAGGGACACTCCTGGGGATCTGCTGGGGACATTCGGGATCTCCTGGGGACACTTGGGATCTGCTGGGGGCACTCCAGGGACACTCCTGGGGACACTTGGGATCTGCTGGGGGCACTCCTGGGGACACTCCCGGATCTCCTGGGGATCTCCTGGGACACTCCTGGGACACTCAGGATCTGCTGGGGACACTCCTGGATCTGCTGGGGACACTCCTGGGGACACTTGGGATCCCCTGGGGACTCTTGGGGTCTCCCGGGGACACTCCTGGGGACATTCCTGGATCTGCTGGGGACAGTCCTGGGGACAGTCGGGGTCTCCTGGGGACGCTCCTGGGGACACTTCTGGGACACCTGGGATCTCCTGGGACACTCAGGATCTGCTGGGACACTTGGGATCTCCTGGGACACTCGGGATCCCCTGGGGGCTCTCAGGATCTCCTGGGGACACTCGGGATCTGCTGGGACACTCCTGGGGACACTCGGGATCTGCTGGGACACTCAGGATCCCCTGGGACACTCCTGGGGACACTCAGGATCTCTCGGGACACTTGGGATCCCCTAGGGACACTCGGGATCTGCTGGGACACTCCTGGGACACTCGGGATCCGCTGGGGACACTCGGGATCTCCTGGGGACTCTCAGGATCCCCTGGGACACTCCTGGGACATTCGGGATCTGCTGGGGACACTTGGGATCCCCTGGGACACTCTTGGGACACTTGGGATCTGCTGGGGACTCTCAGGATCTCCTAGGGATACTCCTGGGACATTTGGGATCTTCTGGGGACACTCGGGATCTCTGGGGACACTCCTGGGACATTCGGGATCTGCTGGGGACTCTCAGGATCCCCTGGGACACTCCTGGGACATTCGGGATCCCCTGGGGACACTCGGGATTCCCTGGGACACTCTTGGGACACTCGGGATCTGCTGGGGATCTCCTGGGACACTTGGGATCCGCTGGGGACTCTCAGGATCTCCTGGGGACACTCCTGGGACATTCGGGATCTGCTGGGGACACTCGGGATCTGCTAGGGACTCTCAGGATCCCCTGGGACACTCCTGGGACATTCGGGATCTGCTGGGGACACTCCAGGGACACTCGGGATCTGCTGGGACACTCGGGATCTCTGGTGACACTTGGGATCTGCTGGGGACTCTCAGGATCCCCTGGGGACACTCGGGATCCCCTGGGATACTCCTGGGACATTTGGGATCCCCTGGGGACACTCCTGGGACACTCAGGATCCTCTGGGGACATTCGGGATCCCCTGGGGACACTCGGGATCCCCTGGGACATTTTGGGGTGTCAAAGCCAACCATCCCAATGGAATTTTCGGGATCGTGTTGAGGACGGCGGGGCCTGGATTCCCAGATCCTGGAAAAGGCGCCGCTTTCCCAGCTCCCACCCCACCTTTTAACCAATTTTCCCGAGGTTCCTTCCCCGATTCCTGGGAAAAAAAACCCGCTCCCGGCTCCTCCTTTCCCGATTTTTTCCCCGACGGTCGCTTGGAAAAATGCGGGAATATTTTATTTTATTATTTTTTTTTCCCAAATCCCAGCTTTTCAAGGTGGATTCCTCGCCCTTCAAAGGGAGATTTGTGGGATAATCGCTTGGAAAAATAACCCGGGATCTCCCATGGAAAACCTTCCCACGTCCATAATCTTCCTGGAATCGCAGGAGGTCCCAACTTTTCCATCAAATAATTCATCCCCGGGCGCTTTTGGGGTTTCGTTGGGTTTTTTTTTTCACTTCCCATCCTTGTGGGGGAAATCGGGATCAAATCCTCCAGGTTTTCCTCGGGAGATTGATCTTCCGAGGAGATTCCTCCTTCCGGGATGCGCCTCGCTCCGGAAATGGGATGAGATCCCTGGAAAATAATAAGAAAAAAGGAGTTTTGGAGGAGAACCCAAATTAATCATATTAATTTAAATTAATTAACCCAAAATTAATTAACCCAAATTAATCAAATTAATAAAATCATGAATAATCCTAACAAATTAATAAAATGAATAAAATCCTAATTAATAAAATCGGTGATTTGGGGGGCTCAGGTGATTTTCCAGGCGGGTTTAACCAACCTCGAGAGCGTCTTTTCCATAGGGGGGGAAAAAAAATATTATGGGATGCGGAGCCCCTTTTCGGCCCCAAAAATCCGCCTTTCCAAGGGCGCGTCCAGCCGGGAAGCGCGGGGGATAACGGGACGCTCCTGGAAAATCCGGAATAAAACCGATCCCGGATAAAACCGATTCTGGAATAAAACCAGTCCCGGATAAAACCGATCCCGGATAAAACCGAGCCCAGAGCCGGGCGCGCTCCGGAGTGAGCTCGGATTCCCGAGGCGCCGCTCCGGAGGGAATTGCGGCGTTTATCGGGCAGGAACAAACCTTGGGAAACCATGGAGATGCGCCGGGAAAAGCGGGAAGCGGGCGGGAATTCCGGGCCCGGGTTTAATCCATCGCTGCCCCCGGCGGGAGAGAGCAGAGGAGAGGAGCGGGGCTCGCTTTTGTCCACGTGGGGAGCGAGGCAGAGCCGGGAAAAATATGGAAAAATGCGGAAAAATATGGAAAAATATGGAAAAATATGGGAAAAATTAAAAAAAAATAAATAAAAATTCAAATTTAAACCCCCCACCCCTCAAAAAAGGGGTTTGATGCAGGTAATCCCGCCTGGAATGGGGGGTTCATCCCATAATTTTGGGGTGATGGGTGGGGGAATCGTGTGCCTGGCACGCCCTGACCCCCCTCCTCCCCCCCCCAGGCAACGCCCAGCAAAAGAAATTAAATAAAAATAAAAATCGTGATAAAAATCGTAATAAAAAAATAATAAAAATAATAATAGAAATAGAAAAAGAAATAAAAGATTAAGTAAAAATTGGATAGAAACAAAAATGAAAATGAAATAAACATTTTAAAAAGGGAAATAAAAATGAAAAAATAAAAAAAATAATAATTAAAAATATAATAAAGATTAAAATAAAAATAAAATAAATAAGAATAAAAATAAAATAAAATAAAATAAAATAAAAATAAAATAAATAAAAATAAAAATAAATAAAAATAAAAATAAAAATAAAAAAAAATAAAAATAAAAATAAAAATAAAAATATGAATATAAATAAAATAAAAATAAAAATAAAAATAAAAATAAAAATAAAAATAAAAATAAAAATGAATAAAAAATAAAAATAAAAATAAAAAAGAATAAAAAATAAAAATAAAAATAAATAAGAATAAAAAATATAAAAATAAATAAGAATTAAAAAAATTAATTTAAAACATCAAAAATATAAAAATAAAAATAATTAATGCAGCAGCGTGGCCACCGCCCGGAGCTGGCAAGGAAAAAGTGAATTTTCCCCCATTTTTTTGCCTGAAAGTGCCAAATCCTCCCCGAATTCCAGGAGAACGGGGAGGGGAGGGAAAGAGGGAGAACAAACGCGGGGGATTTTCCTGCCGAGGAAACCCAGGAGGGCTCGGGCGCGGCTCGCGGAGTTTCACCTTCCCGCGGCGCCGGCGGAGCAGAAATATTTAATTTCCAACTTTATTCCCAGGCTCCTTCCCCCCGTCCGAGGCAATAATTGAATTAGGGCAGCAGGAATGCGCCGGGGCTCCGGGATCTTTTTGTTTTTCCCCCCAAAAAACTTCGGGAATTGGCGCTTTTTGGGGGTCTCGAGGCTTTCTTGTCGCTCGCTGGAGCCCCAAAGCCGCGCCTGAGCCGGGCTCAGCGTCCGGGCGGAACTCGACGCCTCGGGAAGAATTTTAATTTCGCTTTTTTCCCCATTATTATGATTTTTTTTGGTGGGGGGGATCGGGGTGGATTTGAGGCGTGGAAAGGAAAAAATAAAAAAAAAAACCCAAATCCGCGCCTGAGCCGGGCTCAGCGTCCGGGCGGAACTCGACGCCTCGGGAAGAATTTTAATTTCGCTTTTTTTCCCCCATTTTTATAATTTTAGGGGAGCGATAGGGTGGATTTGAGGCGTGGAAAGGAAAAAATGAAAAAAGCCCCAAATCCGCGCCTGAGCCGGGCTCAGCGTCCGGGCGCAACTCAATGCCTCGGGAAGAATTTTAATTTCGCTTTTTTTCCCCCATTTTTATAATTTTAGGGGAGCGATAGGGGTGGATTTGAGGCGTGGAAAAGGAAAAAATAAAAAAAGCCCCAAATCCGCGCCTGAGCCGGGCTCAGCGCTCGAGCGCAACTCAATGCCTCGGGAAGAATTTTAATTTCGCTTTTTTTCCCCATTTTTATAATTTTAGGGGAGCGATAGGGTGGATTTGAGGCGTGGAAAGGAAAAAATAAAAAAAACCCCAAATCGGCGCCTGAGCCGGGCTCAGCGCTCGGGCGCAACTCGGCGCCTTGGGAAGAACTTTAATTTCGCTTTTTTCCCCATTATTATGATTTTTTTTTGGTGGGGGGATCGGGGTGGATTTGAGGCGTGGAAAGGAAAAAATAAAAAAAAAAACCCCAAAGCCGCGCCTGAGCCGGGCTCAGCGCTCGGGCGCAACTCGGCGCCTTGGGAAGAACTTTAATTTTGCTTTTTTTTCCCATTTTTTGGGGGGACAGAGATCGGGGTGGATTTGAGGCGTGGAAAGGAAAAAATAAAAAAAACCCCAAAGCCGCGCCTGAGCCGGGCTCAGCGCTCGGGCGGAACTCGACGCCTCGGGAAGAACTTTAATTTCGCTCTTTTTTCCCTTTTTTTTTGGGATAGAGATCGGGGTGGATTTGAGGCGTGAAAAGGAAAAAGAAACCCAAAACCGCGCGGGTTTAGGCGCTGGTTTAGGCCGAGCTTTGCCGCGGAGAGCAAGAAGCTGTGAAGACGCGCGGCCCAGGAGGGCTCCAGGCCGGGCTTTAACCCCGGAGCAACGCGGGGACGGCGCTGAGCGGGGACGGGGCGAGGTTTGGGGACAGCGCTTGGGGACAGCGGGGGCTCTGGCGCTCCCCGCCCCCTCCCGGGGGGGGTTTTTGGGGCGGGGGCGGCGGAGTTTTGTGGGGCCGGGTCCCTTTTTAGGGCTGCGAACAAAAGGCAGCGCCGGCGCCGGCGTCACGTCCCGCTGCGCGCACATCGCCGCTCCCAAAGCCGCCGCTTTTTTTTGGGATGGGGGGAAAAAACCGGGAATTCTCCCACCCGCGGGGTCACCCCCCCCCTCTCCCCGAAAAGCCGGGCCCGCCCCGTAATTAATGAGGTGGTTAATTAATGAGGGAGGCGCCTGGGGCTGCGGGGAAAGGTGTGGGGAGGCCGGGCCGGTCCCGAGCGCGGCCCCACCGAGATGGGGGGGGGGGGAAAGTGGGGGTGAGCCGTTCCCGCCCCCCGGGGAGGGACGGGAAAAGGGGGAAAAGCGGCTCCAGACCCCCCGGAGGGAGCGGGATGAGGGGCGGGGAGCGCCGGGCACCTTCTGATTAATTAATCGATTTGTTTATTTATTTATTTATGCCACTTATTTCCCATTTAATTTGGGTTTTTTTTTAAATTTCTCACAACAATTTTTAATTTTTTTTAAATTTTAATTTTTACTTATTTTCATTGATATTTAATTTCATTTTTATTCATTTTCATTTTTATTCATTTTCATTTTTACTTATTTTCACTTTTATTTATTTTCATTTTTATTCATTTTCATTTTTATTCATTTTCATTCATTTTCATTCTGATTCATTTTAAATTTCTGCTCGTTTTTAATTTTTGATTCTTTTTTTTTTTTTTTCAATCCTAACTTACCTCCGATTTCAGGTTTTGGGGTTTTTTTAAATTATTTTTTTCCCCAATCCCCCCACCCCGAGCCGGGCTCTGCCCATGCTCCGCCCGCTTTTCCCCTCCTGGAATCCTCTTAGGGGAAAAAAAACCCCAAAAAACCACAAAAAACCCCAAAACAAACACACAAATTTTCCCGCTCCCTTTCACCCCCAAATCCTCCCCATCCTCGCGAGGGGCTCCACCAGGAGCCCGCTGATGGATAATTATCCCAAAAAAAACCCCCAAAAAACCTCTGGAAAAGGAGCGCGGGGCTCCTCTCCCGTCGGTGCCGGGGCCCGGCGCGGATCCCCCGCTCCCCGGGCCGCCCATAAAAGAACGGAGCCGGAGCCTATCAGAGCCCGCCCGTCCTTCCCACCGCCCCAACTTCCCCGCTGGAGCAACTTCCAGCCCCTCTCCCTCCTCCTCCTCCTCCTCCTCCTCCTCCTCCTCCTCCGTCCCTCCGAGCGCCACAACCGCGCCGCGAAGCAGCGAAAAACCCGCAGCGCACCAAGGCGAGCCCGGGGGGGGGGCCGCGGCGGCTCCCCCCGCCCCACGCTCTGCCCCCCGCCAGCCCTAAGCCAGCCCTAAGCCGGCCCTAAGCCCAGCCCAGCTCCCAGGCAACTTTGGCTGCGCCTTGCTCTCGCCCGGGTGACATTCCAGCGGAGCGGCCGCTCGGGACGCAGCCGCCCCCCCCGCCCCCCCCAAAAAAAAACTTTCCCCGGGAAATTTTCTGGTGGGTGATCCCCGCTCTCCGCTCTCCTCACCCCCTTTTATTCGGCGTTTTGATTTATTTTTTTGGGGAGTGGGGTTGTTTTTCCGACGATTCTTGCCGTTCTTGGCGATTTTTTTTTGTTTTTTCCGCCCTCGGAGCCCACGTTTCTCCCTTGTTTTGCAGCCGCTGGAAGGGCCGGGAAGGTCGGGATCGCCGCGGCTCCGCGGAGAGGCGGCCCCGCAGCCTCGCCCCGGTTCTCTCCCGGCTCTCCCGGGGCCCAGGGGTGTCCCCCACCCCCCTCCCCCGCCCCCGGTTCTCTCTCGGCCGCCGCGACCCCTCCCCGACCATGGCAGCGCTGCCCGGGACGGTGCCGCGGATGATGCGCCCGGCGCCGGGGCAGAACTACCCCCGCACCGGCTTCCCGCTGGAAGGTAGGTCCGGAAAAGGGGAAAAGCGCCGCTCCATCCCTCTGGAATCACCCGGGGGGGGGGGCCCCTTGGGGCGGGGGGTGCGGCTGAGCTCCGCTCCTGGGGGGTTCCGCGCGGCGACATCCAACTTCCCAGCCCTCACCCAGCCCCTTCCCGCGGCGGATTCCCGGGGTTTGCTTTGCTGTTTGCCCGCGGTTCGAGTATTCCCGGCTATCCCGCGGGGTTTTTGGGGCAGCTTCTCCCCTTTTGGGGTGGTTTTTTTTGGCGGGGGGGGGTTTATTTGGGTTTTTTGTTGTTCGAGGGGTTGGTTTTTTAACGTCCCGACGATTTCAGCTCCGCGTCGAGGCGGAAACAACCGAATGGACGGGTTTTAACTTTTCGGGGAAGAGGGGGGAAATAGGAATAAAAACCTTGAGCCGGGGGTGCTCCTGGAGCCGCGGGGAGCCGGGATGTCCTCGGCCGGGGCTGGCGGAGCGGGGACTCGGGAGCTGTCACCTCGCCGAGTGCCACCCGCGCGTCCCTCCGCCGCCGCGCCTTTGTCACTCGGGGGGGGGGCCGCGATTATTTCCAGGCACACAGATCCCCCTGAAAAAAAAAAAAGAATTTAAAAAAAAAAGGGGGAGGAAAAAAAAAATAAATGAAAAAAAAAGGCAAATTTCGAGCGGGACCCCTCTGGCCGCGTTGATTAAAAGCGGGGAAAATTTCATCCCGCCCGTGCTCAAGTGGCGAATCCCAAACCTGCGGAAAACCACGCAGGCTGCAAAACACACAGGGCGCGGGGATTTGCTGAAGTGCTTTTCTGTAGCAAATGAAGTAAAACAGACGGCAAGGGAAAGGATCAAAGGATTACAACAATATTTGCACAACATGACTGGGAATAATGAAAGGAGAGAGCGGCCGGCGCTTTTAGCGGCTCTTGAATGTAAAATTGGCCACTCGAGTGTTATCTGTCGATAATGATACATCCAGGGAGCGCCGGCCAAAGTGACTCGGAATTAGCGGTGCATGATTCTGGCTAAATCGCCCAGGCGGTTTCTGGAATCGACTTTTCTTTGTGGCGAGAGGGGAATAATAAGAAAAAAAAAATAATAAAAAAAAAAAGAGAGAAAAAAAATTAAAAAATAAATAAACTCGCACCACCCCCCCCTCCCCTCCAGCCTGGCGCAAATTACACAGCTGAGTTCTGCCCCCCCTCCCGTCCTTCCTCCCCTCCTTTTCGCTTTAATTTCCAGCCTGTGAAATCGTGTTAATCTACAAGATTTACGGCGCGAGATATTCGAGAAATTGGGGAGGGGGCGAAGGAGCCGGGAGAGGCGGCGGCGAAGCGGCCGCGGGGTAAAAACCCCCCGGAGCCCACAAAAAAAACCCCCAAACCCACAAAAAAACCCCCAAAACCACCCCAAAAAAACCAAAGAAACCCGAGGTTGTTTCAGAGGTGATCTCCAAAAGTTTGTTTGAAAGCAGAGCTCCGTAGATCGAGGCGAGAAGCGGAGGGAGATTTTTTTGGGGGGGGGGGAGAAACGGGAAGTTTTGGGAAGGTTTTGTCGCGCGGGTTTGGGTTTGAAACGCCGGCTGCGGTTTGAAACAAAGGTGCGAAATCCCAAATCCGGACAAATTTCCAGGGATGGGAGCACGGGGGGTGTCTCGGGGGTGAGATTTTTAATTCCCCACTTTCCGTGGGAAAACTCTCCGGCGTGGTGCCGGGATGAACAAACACCGGGATGAACACCGGGATAAACACCGGGATGAACACGGAGCGCAGGGCACGGGCGAGATCTTTCCCCCTCTTTTAAACCCCCAAACCCCAGGAGAAAAGCGGGAGGTGCGGGGAAGGACGCGCCGCGTTCCGCTGGGATTTTTTTCCCCCTTATTTTAACTTCTCCCCGGTTTGTTTGTTTTTTCTTTTGGACCGGGGTTTTTTTCTCCCCCTCGCAGTGTCCACCCCGCTGGGCCAGGGCAGGGTGAACCAGCTCGGAGGGGTTTTCATCAACGGGCGCCCGCTGCCCAACCACATCCGCCACAAGATCGTGGAGATGGCGCACCACGGCATCCGGCCCTGCGTGATCTCCCGGCAGCTCCGCGTCTCCCACGGCTGCGTTTCCAAAATTCTCTGCCGCTACCAGGAGACGGGATCCATCCGGCCCGGGGCCATCGGCGGCAGCAAGCCCAGGGTGAGTGCGCTGCGGGCACCGCGCTGAGCCGCGTCCCTCCCGTCCCAAAATCCCACCGGGGTTTTTTTTTGGGAGGGGAGCAGCGAGAGTTTTCCAAGCGGTTTTTTTTTGTTATTTTCGGGGAAAGGGGTTTTAACAAACCCGCGGTTTTCGGCCTCCGATGCGGAGAAAGTTGAAGGTGATGAATGAATGAATTACAGCGAATTTTTTTGTTTTGGTCGCTCCCACGTGCAACAAGTGGCGCGCGTTGGAGCGATTCCGCCGGGCCCCGCGGGTGTGGGGAGCGGGGAACTGGGGGTGTTTTGGGAATAGGTGCTCAGAAACACCCCAAAAAGCGTCCCCTGGAGCTCAGGGCGATCCCACCCTCCCCGCTCTCCCGGCCCTCAGAGACTCCACTCCTAGGACGGCCAACATTTGGCCTTTTCCCAGCTTTATTTCCCTCTTTCTCCCCTTCCCAAGCCCCATTTCCCACCCCAAACCCCGCAGCCAGGGCTGAGCCGCGCCGCTCGGCGCTTCTTTTGAATTAAAAGCGCTTTTCCCCTCCTCTCCCTTCTCCTCTCTCTCCGCACCCGCGGGGACGCCCCCGGCGCCCCTTGGTCACAAAAGCAGGTCGCGACTCCCGACGTGGAGAAGAAAATCGAGGAATACAAGCGGGAGAACCCCGGGATGTTCAGCTGGGAGATCCGGGACCGGCTGCTGAAGGACGGGCACTGCGACCGCAGCACGGTGCCCTCAGGTGAGAAGGCAGCTTGGCCACCCCGCCCCCCGAATCCCGTGGGAATGGTGATCCCACGGGAAAGGTTTTCCAGAGGTTCCCAACCCTCCTGGTCTCTGCTTTGATGGAGAGAAGGGGAAAATCATCCCGAGAAAACCCCAGGATAGGGGGGGATTCGCGCCCTGGCTGCTGGAAAAAAAAAAACAAACACAAACCAACGCCTTTTCCCAACTTTTTCCAGCTCCCTGGAAAGCCGGGGGGATATTGGGGCAGGAGGAGACCCCCGGAGGTGCCCCCCAAATCCGGGGAGAAAGGGGAGCCCGGTGGGTCCCGCTGGGATCTGCTCGGTGGTGGGGGCCTGGAATTTGCTCCGACCTCACAGCCGGAGATCCCGATCGTCCATGGGAAGCCAGGCTGGATCCCAAATTTTAGCCCGCAGGGATGCGCTCGGGGCCGGGGGGGGCTCTGCGGGGCTTCGCTGCGAGGTCCCTGCGGGTTTCGGGGCGTCTGAGCCTTCTCTGGAGGGTGAGAACAGGCCCGGAGCTCCATCCCGGCTGTGCTTCCCATTGGGAGCTGGGGGGGAAAATTCGGGAATTTTGGGGACTTTTCCCGGTCACGGAGCAGGCGGTGCCCCTGGGGACGCTGCCAGCGGTGTCGGGCACATCCCGGTGCTGCTCGGGCCGTGGGGATGGCGGCCGAATTCGGGAATTCGGGAATTCGGGGACCTCTCCGGGCCGTCCCGACAGGTGCATTCCCATGGGAAAAGGGGACGCGAAGCCTCCCGCCGCCGCGGCATTCCCGCTTTTCCCCAGGCAGCTTATACTCGCCTTTCTGCCTTTGACTGTCCGAGGTTTAGTGAGTTCGATTAGCCGCGTGCTCCGCATCAAATTCGGGAAGAAAGAGGAGGACGAGGACTGCGACAAGAAGGAGGAGGACGGCGACAAGAAGGCCAAGCACAGCATCGACGGCATCCTGGGCGACAAAGGTACCGCGCGTCCCCGCGCCGCGCCGGGGGGGGACATCGGGGACGCGGCGCTGCCGGCCGGGGGGTGGCTCCAGAACCGCGGGGTTCGGGTTTTCCACCCTCCGCTTCCCAAAAAAACCAAATCCCTGCTGGACGCGCGGAGGGGGAGCGGGGCCGGCGGCGTTCCCAGGAGGAGGAAGAGTTGTCGGTGCTTTGCTCGGGATCAATTATCCATAAAAAGGGCCGGGAATGGCTGGAGGAGAGGAGGGGTGGGGGAGGATGGAAAGAGGCGCCTCGGAGGCCGTAAATGAATTTGTTAAACAGATTTCGCTGCCGCCGCCTAAGTGGTCCCCTGGAACCGGGGCTGACAGGTGACCGATGGCGCCGATCAATATCAATTAGGGACGGGAGCCGCGAGCGCCGCGAGGCTCCGAGGGGACGCGGGGAGGGGTCCCCGGAGCGGGGCTGCACCCCCGAATTATCCGGGGGGAAATGATCCGGGGGGAAAATGATCCAGGGAAAACGATCCAGGGGAAACGATCCAGGGAAAACGATCCAGGGGAAACGATCCAGGGAAAACCCTCGCGGGTGCTGGCGGAAGGCTCCGAGCCAGGCCGGTGGCGGGGCTCTGTTGTCACCTCCCAGATCCCAAACTCGGCGTTTTCTCCCGGAAAATCCAACTTTTCAACCCCAGTTGCGGGTGGGATTTGAGTGCGGGCAGCGCCGTGATTCCCCTTCCCCCCCCCAACAAGAAAAAAGATGTGGAATTTTGAGGGAGCATCCGTGAGATCTGTCAGTGAACGCGATGGAAAAATGGGAAACTTAGAGCCGCGGGAGGAGGAGCCGCTGGGTTTGGGCACAAAATGAGCTCCTTGTGGCCGAGCCCGGCGCCTTTTTGGGGTGGAAAACGGCGGTTTTGGGAGTCCCGGGCACCGGGAAATCGGGATTTGCCGATTTTCTACCGATTTGGTGCAAACCGAGGGCGGGCTGGGCCTGCTGGGGTTGGGCCGGAGTTGGAATTTTGGGGGGTTTGTGGCACCGCCGCTGCCGGGGTGAGCGGGGTTTTCCCCCCATCCCCGTGTGGGAATCGCTTCCAAACTTTCCCCGTCGCTCCCAAGTTTCCCCCGGTTTGGGACAACGCGGGGCAATGGCGGCGTGGGGGGAATTTTGGGGCGGAAAAGGCAGAAAAGGCTCCCCCGAGCCCCCATCAGCCGCTGCCGGGAGTTGGAAATGAAGGTGCACAAAAGAGGTTTTATTTTTTATTATTTTTTATTATTTTTTGTTATTATTTGTTATTATTTTTTTATTATTTTTTATTATTTTTTATTATTTTTATTAGTTTTTATTATTTTTCCTTTTTTTTAAGGATCCGACCCCCCCTCCCCTTTATTTTTTTTTTTGTTTTCCTCCTCTTTTCCCAACCTTGAAGATGAACTTCACTTACAAAGACCTTCGAGTCTATTGAAGCTTTTTTTAAGGAAAAGATTCCTGCCCACAAAAGCAAACAGCGGAGAGGAGAAAAAAAAAAAAAGAAAAAAGAAAAGAAAAAAAGAAAGAAAAAGGGGAAAAAAAAAAAAGAAAGAAAGGGGGGGGAAAAAGGGGGGAAAAACCCGAGGCTGCCTTAAAAACGGAGTAAAGGGATGGGGGAGGGAGGGCGCGTCCATTCTCATTCAAAATTCCGCGAGGAGGAGAAAAAACTTTTGGACAAAGGGCCGAGGACGGGAAGAAAGGGAGATAAATTATTCAAAACTCCCTGCTGTTAGATAGTTTTGTAATATTATCGGAGCGGCTGCTGCAGAAAGGCCGAGCCGTTGGGCGCTGCAAAATGTTGCTGTGATTCGGAGATGGGGGCGATGCTCATTTGCAAATCGGGGCCATTGTGTGGGCCGGGAGCTCTCCTTCCCCCCCCCCCCTCCCGCTCGCTTTTCGGGGTGTTTTTAAATTTTATTATTAAAATGAGAGGAAAAAGGAGGTTTTGTTTGGGGTGGGGAGGGTGTTTAAATTGAGTTTCCAGCCAGCGTGGCCGCTGGGGAGAAATATCTTTATTTTTTGAAAGCGTTGGGTTGGGTTGGGGTTGGTTTTTATTTTTTTTCTCGCCGTCCCCGCGCGCGTTTTCATCGCCACCCCCGAAAGAACCCGCGCGCAAACAACAACAACAACAAGAAAAAACCCCAAAAAAATTCAAAAAAAATTCAAAAAAAAATCAGAAAGAAGGAGCTGGGGAGCTTTTTATCCCCGATTAGCACGCGGAAAGTGCGTGTCAAGAGGCAAAACAAAACGCTCCCTTCTCGCCTTCATGGGTGAAGCCGCGGACAAATCAAACACGAGCCCCCATTCCGGGATGAAAGGGGGCTAATTTGGGCAAATTCCCCATTGCCGGAGCCTGTGGAGCGCCGCGCTCCCTCGGAGCGCGCAGAATCCGCCTCTCCCAGCCCCGCAGAGAAATCCCAATTTATCAGCAATTCCCATTTTTTTTTTTTTCAATGGTCGCGCCCCGGCTGCGCCGAGTGCGGAGAAATCAGAAAAAAAACCCCAAAAACCGCTTGAATTCGGGGTTTTTTTGGGGTGCGGGGCGGGCTCTGCGCATCTCCAGAGCCGCGGCTGCAAAGGGAGCGTCCGAAATTCCGAATTTCCCGCCGCCCGGGCGGGTTTTAACGCCTGGGAAAGTTTTAATGGCCCCAATTAAGATAATTGATGATCCCGCTTGTAAAACACTGGCGGGCGGCGGCTGCGCGCTGGGAAACGCCGCGATTTCTGCTTGGGGAAAAAAAAAAAAACCCACAAAAAAACCCCCCCAACCCGCAGATTCTGCTCGAAAAAAACCCCGCGATTTCTGCCCGAAAACCACGCGATTTTGCACCCCGCCCTTAAAACCTCTCCAGAGCTGTTTCCGCCTCCACCCAATTTTTATTCCCCGCTCGAACAACCCCAACCTCGCGCGGGTTGGGGGGGACAGGGGGGTCGCTTTTTTTTAATCAATTCCCGCGTCCCAACGCGAATTCTCCCTCCGAGAGCTGCGGGGGGAAAAAACAAACAAACAAAAAAAAAATAGGAGAGAGGTGCGAGAAAACTTTATTTTGCCTTTTTTTTTTTAAATCTCTTTTTTTTTTTAAATCTCTTTTTTTTTTTAATCTCTTTTTTTTTTAAATCTCTTTTTTTTTTTTAATCTTTTTTTTTTTTTTTCTTTTTTTTTTTTTTTTCCTCTCTCTCTCTTTTCCGCCGCTGCCCAAACGCTCCGTGGCGGGTTCTCCTCGCGGGGAGCCGGGGGAAGACAGCCCTAAATGCTCTCTCTTTTTAAGTGGGAAAGAAAGCTTCCACCCTGCGCCTGTTTCTTTCTATCGTCTGCTTGGCATTTAATAATGTTAAGACTTATTAGAGCTGGTAATGAAAACTGTGGCTGTTGAATAGGGAGCTGTGTTGGAGAAGGGTGTAATAGCTCCAAGGCATGCTAAGAAATGTATTTATCCCCAATCAGTACTCACTCTCTGAGTTCCCAGCACAAACGTTAAGTTGAAGGGTTTTAAGGCAGATTAAATTGAGCCTTTATTTCTTTGCACTTTCATCTTTAAACGGCTCACTCCAGCTAGCCCTGGGCGGATATTCATGAGGCTTCACTTCGGGTTTCTGTGGGGTTTTTTTTTTTTTAATATATATTTATTTATTTTTTTTAAATATATATATATCTCCTTGTTAAGAGCGAGGCGTTATTACTGTTGTTGTTATTATTACTATTATATTATTATTATTATTATTTTATTATTATTTTGTTATTATTTCATTATTATTATTATTTCATTACTAATATTATTTCATTACTAATATTATTATTAGGGGGTTGCTGTTATTTATTAGGGCCGGGGGGAGGGGGACGCGCCGCTCTCTCCCCCTCTCTTGCGGGGTGCGGGGGGTGGGAATTTGGGCACCCCCAAGTTTCGGGGGGGGGGGTGGTAATGGGGAGGGGGAATTAATTGCGGCCGGACACGGGGGGAGGGGGGGGTGGGGACGGCGCTGCGGGAGGGGGAAGCTCGGGGGGTCACCCCCACCTCGGGAGTGTCCCCCGCACTTCGGGAGTGTCACCTCCAGGGTGTCACCTCCACCTCGGAATGTCACCCCCACCTCGGGAGTGTAACCCCCACCTCGGGAGTGTCACCTCCAGGGTGTCACATCCACCTCGAGAATGTCACCCCCACCTCGGGAGTGTCCCCCCCACATCCAGGGTGTCACCCCCACCTCGAGAATGTCACCCTCACCTCGGAAGTGTCACCCCCACCTCCAGGGTGTCACATCCACCTCGGGAGTGTCCCCCCCACATCCAGGGTGTCCCCCCCACCTCGAGAGTGTCACCCCCACCTCGGGAGTGTCACCTCCAGGGTGTCACCCCCACCTCGAGAATGTCACCCCCACCTCGAGAGTGTCCCTCCCACGTCCAGGGTGTCCTCCCCACCTCGGGAGTGTCCCCCCCACCTCGGGAGTGTCACCTCCAGGGTGTCCCCCCTACCTCGAGAGTGTCACCCCCACCTCGGGAGTGTCACCCCCACCTCGGGAGTGTCACCTCCAGGGTGTCACCCCCACCTCGGGAGTGTCACCCCCACCTCGGGAGTGTCACCCCCACCTCCAGGGTGTCCCCCCCACCTCGAGAGTGTCACCCCCACCTCGGGAGTGTCACCTCCAGGGTGTCCCCCCTACCTCGGGACTGTCACCCCCACCCCGACCGTGTCACCCCCACCTCGGGAGTGTCACCCGCACCCCGACCGTGTCCCCCCCGGGCCGCCGCGGGGACAGCGGGATGCGGGGGGGACGCTCGCAGGGACCCCCCCGGGCTTGGCGGTGGGTTTGGGGTGGAAAAGCGGATTTTTAGGGAAACCTCCGCGCTCCGCTTTGTGCCCCGGCGGATTTTGGGGGAGAGAAAAAAGCGGGCGGGGGAAAAGCGGGAGAGCGGCGGGATCGGGGTTCCGTGGAAGCGGGGAAAGGTGGGAACAGCGCGGGCTGGGGTTGGGGGGAAAAAAGGACAATTCCATCCGGGAGCAGCCGCGTTTTTGGGGAGATTTCGGAAGGTCCTGCCCGATTTAACGGGGGGCAGAAGGGAGGGGACCCCCCCCCCCCCCCCAAAAAAAAAAAAAAAGCTGGGAGGGGGCTTTGCCCGCCACGAGCGGAGGAGGGGAGCGGGGCCGATTGATCGGCAAACAATCGGCGCCGGTTTAAAAACCAACAAGCGGCTCCTCGGTAAATGTGTGTTTAGAAGCGCGGGGCGGGGGGACGGGAAAAAACCGGGAGCAGCCACTTCATCAAATCAAGGGATTACCAAAGGTTGGCAATCTAATCAAACAGAGCCCAGGCGGGATTTGTGAGTGTTGCGAGCGGGATCAGCTCTAATAATGGGGGGCAGGAAAGAGATAGGGAGGTGTCAAGCAATTCGTTGGCTTTAGGCTGAGTTATTCCGCGCATATTTCAGGCCGAGAGAGAGGGGGGGGGAAAAAGAGGGAGGAAAAAAAAAATTATATGAAAAAAAAAATAGAAAAAAAGCAGGGAGAAGGGAGAGGGAGAGGGAGGAAGGAGGGGGGGGATGGATGCGAGCACACACGGAGCTTACATGTCACAAAAAAAGCTGAGACAAATGAGGTACAACAATAAACACAGATAACAATTACAAAGGCAAACAGTGGCTTTTGGGAGCGAGTAGCTGCAGAACCTGGGCTACATAAACAAAGTCGGCGAATGTTTGCAAGATAAACTCCTGCCTAAATCGAGTGTGACGGCGGGGAGAGAAGAGAGGAGGAGAGATAAGGTTGGAGAGGGGAATGAACGAGAATAATCGAACACGAGGCGTTCGGGAAAAAAAAGAAAAAAAACCAAACAAAACCAAACTTAAGGATGCGGCGAGCGGGGTTCAGAGCGCGGGGAGGAGTGAAAGGATATCAGGGAGATGTTTGCGATCCTGTTTGGGGTTGTTGGGGTTGGGGTTTTTTTTTTTTTCCTCTTTCCCGGCGTCTTTCTCGCCCTCCCCTCCTCCCCTTCTTGCTTTGGGAGCGGGGGGGGAGAAGAAAAGGTTCAAACCCCGGCGCGGGGGGAACGGGAAGGGAAATCTCGGGATCAGAGGCAGGTGGGGTTGGCCTGGGACGGGGGAGGAAGTGCACGGGAGACGTTTTAATGTGGAATTTGGAGGTGGTTTCATTACCCGGGGCGGGTAGGAAGCAGAATTTGGGGGGTGGAGATGGAGCCGCGATAGAGCCGCGCAGGAAGGAAGCGGGGAGGTCTCGTCCTAATCCCAAATTTGGGCCCTAACTGGGCCGGGAGGGAGGGGGCAGAGATGGAATCAAGGCAGGAAAGGCTGAGAGGGAACTGCGTGACCCGGGAGATGCTGGAAACCGAGAGACCCCCCCCAAAAAACGCCGCTTTTAACCCAAAATCATCTCAAGGAGCAGCTCAGGGCCGCGCTGGGGTCTCGCTCTCCCGCGGAGCCGAGCGGATTTTTCCAAGCGGGAATTGCGAGCGGGAGATGCTGGAAACCAACAGATCCTCCCCCCCCTCACCGCCACCACCACCACCAAAAAACGCCGCTTTTAACCCGAAATCGTCTCAAGGCCTCGCTGGGGTCTCGCTCTCCCGCGGAGCCGCGGCCGCGCGGATCTTTCCAAATGGGAAATCGCGCGCCCAAAGAGGGGAGAGACGTGTCTGCAGCGTGGTTAAAGGAATTAGATATTTACCAGTTTGAAATAAGCCTGGTTCTGGGGAAAAAAAAGGAAAAAAAAAAGGAGAGAGAGAGAGAGAGAGAGAGAGCGGAGATGAGACGGGAGAACACTTCAAACGAATTCATCATCTGGAGTGGCGAAGGGGAGATTTAGAGACAGTATTGGGAAGTTATTTAGATATTAATAACATATTTTCCTGAGGCGTCAGGAGTGCCTCCATCCGCACTTTTTTTCTCGCAGCCATTTGGCTGGGTGAAAATATGGGAGACCCAAATGTTGGGCAGAGATAACGCAATCAGCCGAGCCCTGGTCCTGCGACTGCATCGCGGCGTTAAACCCGGATTAACCTCCCCTTTCTCCCCCCACCCTCCGCCGTTTCACCTCCCCCCAAATTCCCCCCCCATCCCCACCCCCACCCCCACGAGAAGCTTTTTCCAAATTTTTTCAGGGGAATTTCCATGGGTTTTAAGGCACATATGAGGGTGGCCTTAAAGAGGGAAGGGACTTACTGGAGCTTTAGGGTGAGGGGGGTGTGGGGTGGGGGAAAGGATCTTTGGGGAAATTGCGTTTGCCACAAAAGGGGAAGAAAAAGAAGAAAAAAAAAGCGAATCAGGGCCCCCTCTGCAGACCTGGGCTTGGCGGATATTCTGTGTTTATGGGCATTAAATTTGTATTTATGGACATTATTCTTAAAAAGAAGAGGAGGGGAAGAAAAAAAAATAAAGCTCGTTTCAATCAGCCGCCGCTTTTCTCTCCTCTCGTCTCCCCCACGGGGTTTTATTCGCTTTATTGTGATTTTTAAAAAAAAAAAAAAAATTGGTGATTATTTAATCGGAACTTCAGCCTGGTTTGGGCTCTGGGTTTTTGGGGGGGTCAGGAGATGCTGAGGGGGGGTCTCAGGTCGGGAAGCAAAGGAGGGATCCGGGCCGGGAAAAGAGGAGCCCTGAGTGGGAGCTGCTGAGGGGGCGGCGGAAGAGCCGGACCCCCCGGATTTGGGTTTTTGGGGGGGGCTCCTCGTGCCCTGCTCCCCTCTCATCCCAGGAAAGCGAAGGAGTCGGGAAGCGCAGGTGCAGCTCCGGCAGGGAGCGGAGTTTGCGACGGGGACGCGAGGGTCGCTGGATCCCCCCCATCCCGCCGCTTCCTCCCAAAAATCCCCTCCTCCTCTTCCTCCTCCCTCCTCCTCCTCCTCCTCCTCCTCCTCCTCGTTCCCGGCTCATCCCCGCGCTGGCGGCCGGCGGGAGCGCGCCACAAAAGGAGCTCGGTGTCACTCATGCCGGGTTATAAAGACGTTTGTCACCCGGAGCTGGGGGGGGAAGGAAGGGCCCGGGGGGCGCGGGGAGGGCGAGGGCCGCGAGCGGAGCCGGGTTGGAAAGGCAGGATGAGGAGGATGAGGAGGATGAAGATGAGGATGATGATGGTGGCGATATTTTGGGGGCACCGCCCGGGACTGACCCCGTGCACTTGAACGGCCCTCGGGGCTGTCGGGAGGGACAGGGGGTGTTGGAGCTCCTCGGGTGGGGTTGGAGCTCTGCAGGGAGGGTTTGGAGCTCCTTGGACGGGGTTTGGAGCTCCTCGGGTGGGGTTTGGAGCTCCTCGGATGGGGTTTGGGGCTCCTTGGATGGGGTTTGGAGCTCCTCGGAGGGGGTTTGTAACTCCCTGGAGGGGGTTTGGAGCTCCTCGGGTGGGGTTTGGAGCTCCTTGGATGGGGTTTGGGGCTCCTTGGATGGGGTTTGGGGCTCCTTGGACGGGGTTTGTAACTCCTAGGAGGGGGGTTGAAGCTCCTCGGGGAGAGCTTGGAGCTCCTCGGAGGGGGTTTGTAACTCCTAGGAGTGGGTTTGGAGGTCCTCGGAGGGGGTTTGGAGCTCCTTGGATGGGGTTTGGAGCTCCTCCGGGAGAGTTTGGAGCTCCTCGGAGGGGGTTTGTAACTCCTTGCAGGGGGTTTGGAGATCCTCGGGGAGAGTTTGGAGCTCCTTGGACGGGGTTGGAGCTCCTCGGAGAGAGTTTGGAGCTCCTCGGAGGGGGTTTGTAACTCCTCGGGGAGAGTTTGGAGCTCCTTGGACGGGGTTTGGAGCTCCTTGGACGGGCTTTGGAGCTCCTCGGGTGGGTTTGGAGCTCCTTAGAGGGGGTTTGGGGCTCCTCGGGTGGGTTTGGAGCTCCTCGCTGGGAGTTTGGAGCTCCTCGAGGAGAGTTTGGAGCTCCTCGGGGAGGGTTGGAACTCCTCGGGGGGAGCCGCATCCCCTTGGAGGGGCTGGGAAAGGGGAGAAGGGCCTGGCCGTGAAAAAAAACCCCAAACCAACGCCAAGAAAAAGCAGGAGTAGGTGAGGAAAAGTCGAGGCAGCTCGAGGAAATTGAGAAGCTTTAGAGCCTTTGATCCTTGGCTGCTTTCCCTTATCAGAAACATTTGCGGTGACACCGCCACAAAGGGAGTTCAGCCCATTACCGGCGGCTCGGGCCGCGCGCGGGAGCCGCTCGCTGTTAATTAGCGGCCGCCCCGTCTTGTGGGACACGCGAGATCTGAGGCTGCACATTTCGTGCTTGGCTGGCTCCGGCTCCGCGGCTTCTCCGCGGGGTCTCTGCGGGGCTCTGCCCGCGCTCCGCGGGCTCTGCGGGGCTCTCCTCGCTCTCTGCGGGCTCTCCGGGACTCTCTGGGGCTCTCCCCGCTCTCCTCGGGCTCCCCTCCGGCCCTTCCCGAGGCTCTCCTCGGCCTCTCCTCGGGCTCTCCTCGGCCTCTCCTCGGGCTCTCCTCGGCCTCTCCCGGGGCTCTCCTCGGGCTCCCCGGGGCTCTCCGGGGCTCTGCGGAGCCGGGGCTCCCCGCAGGCTCTCTGGGGTTCTCCTCGGGCTCTCCCCGGGTTCTCCCCGGACTCCCCTCGGGCTCTCCCCGGGCTCTCCCCGGACTCCCCTCGGGCTCTCCCCGGGGCTCTCCTCGGGCTCTCCTCGGGCTCTCCTCGGGCTCTCCGGGGCTCTTTGGGGCTCTGCGGAGCCGGGGCTCTCCGCAGGCTCTCTGGGGTTCTCCCCGAGGCTCTCCTCGGGCTCTCCTCGGGGCTCTCCTCGGGGCTCTGTGGAGCCAAGACTCTCCCTGGGCTCCCCGGGGCTCTCCTCGGCCTCTCCGGGGCTCTCCGGGGCTCTGCGGAGCCGGGGCTCCCCGCAGGCTCTTTGGGGTTCTCCTCGGGCTCTCCCAGGGGCTCTCCGGGGCTCTTTGGGGCTCTGCGGAGCCGGGGCTCTCTGCGGGCTCTCTGGGGTTCTCTCCAGGCTCTCCTCGGCCTCTTCCCGGGTTCTCCCCGGGGCTCTCCCTGGGCTCCTCGGGGCTCTCCTCGGCCTCTCCGGGGCTCTTTGGGGCTCTGCGAAGCCAGGGCTCCCCGCAGGCTCCCTGGGATTCTCCTCGGGCTCTCCTCGGGGCTCTCCCCAGGGCCTCCCCGGCCTCCCCTCCGGCCCTCCCCGGGCTCTCCTCGGCCTCTCCGGGGCTCTTTGGGGCTCTTGCGACGCCAGGGCTCCCGGCAGGCTCCTGGGTTCTCCTCGCCTTCATTTCTCGGCTCTCCAGGC
>JACSVZ010000023.1:2960895-2982632 GCA_014706295.1 Lycocorax pyrrhopterus obiensis
ACGCTCCCTCCGCCTCCACCCGATCCAGAGCGGGGTTTTTGGGAGCGGAAGGGAAGTTGGGGTCCCACGAGGGGCCGGCTTCCCCCAGGGCCGGGCCGGACCCTGCTCTGCCCCATAAAAGGCGTCCTCTGCCCCACAGAGGGGTGTCCCCCATAGAGAGAGGGGTGTCCCTGCCCCCTAAGGACGCTCCCTGATCCCAAAGATGCTCCCTGATCCCAAAGGACACTCCCTGATCCCAAAGGACGCTCTCTGATCCCAAAGGACACTCCCTGCCCCCTAAGGACGCTCCCTGATCCCAAAGGATTTCCCTGATCCCAAAGGACGCTCCCTGATCCCAAAGGACACTCTCTGATCCCAAAGGGCTCTCCCTGATCCCAAAGGACACTCCCTGATCCCAAAGGATGCTCTCTGATCCCAAAGGACACTCCCTGATCCCAAAGGACGCTCTCTGCCCAAAGGACACTCCCTGCCCCCTAAGGACGCTCCCTGATCCCAAAGGATTTTCCCTGATCCCAAAGGATTCTCCGTGATCCCAAAGGACGCTCCCTGATCCCAAAAGACAGTCCCCGATCCCAATGGATGCTCTCTGATCCCAAAGGATGCTTTCTGCCCCCGAAGGATTCTCTCTGTCCCCAAAGGACCTTCCCTGTCCCCAAAGGATTCTCCCTGCCCCAAAGGACACTCCCTGATCCCAAAGGATTCTCTTTGCCCTAAAGGACACTCCCTGCCCCCAAAAGGACGGTCCCTGCCCCCAAAGGATCCTCCTGTGCCCCCAAAGATGCTCCCTGCCCCTAAAGAACGCTCCTTGATCCCAAAGATGCTCCCTGATCCCAAAGGATTCTCGCTGCCCCCAAAGGATCCTCCTGTGCCCCCAAAGACACTCCCTGTCCCCAAAATTGCTCTCTGATCCCAAAGGACGCTCCCTACCCTCAAAGGATTCTCTCTGCCCTCAAAGTTGCTCCCTGATCCCAAAATTGCTCCCTGCCCCCAAAGTTGCTCCCTGACCCTACAGGTTCCTCCCTGACCCTACAGGACTCTCCCTGCCCCCAAAGGATGCTCCCTGATCCCAAAGGACTCTCCCTGCCCTACAGGACTCTCCCTGATCCCAAAGGATGCTCCTTGACCCCAAAGGACTCTCTGTGCCCCCAAACTTGCTCCCTCACCCCACAGGACTCTCCCTGCCCCCAAAGGACTCTCCCTGACCCTACAGGATCCTCCCTGATCCCAAAGTTGCTCCCTGATCCCAAAGTTGCTCCCTGCCCCCAAAGTTGCTCCCTGATCCCAAAGGACTCTCCCTGATCCCAAAGTTGCTCCCTGACCCCACAGGACTCTCCCTGCCCCCACAGGACTCTCCCTGACCCCACAGGACTCTCCCTGACCCCACAGGATCCTCTCTGACCCCACAGGACTCTCCCTGACCCCAAAGGACTCTCCCTGACCCCAAAGGACTCTCCCGGATCCCAGAGTTGCTCCCTGACCCTACAGGACTCTCCGTGACCCCACAGGACTCTCCCTGATCCCAGAGGACACTCCCTACCCCCTAAGGATTCTCTCTGCCCCCAAAGGACACTCCCTGACCCCAGAGGACTCTCTCTGCCCCCAAACTTGCTCCCTGACCCCACAGGACTCTCCCTGACCCTGCAGGACTCTCCCTGATCCCAAAGGATGCTCCCTGACCCCACAGGACTCTCCCTGACCCCACAGGACTCTCCGTGCCCCCGAAGTTGCTCCCTCACCCTACAGGACTCTCCCTGATCCCAAAGGACGCTCCCTGACCCTACAGGATCCTCCCTGATCCCAAAGTTGCTCCCTGACCCCAAAGGACTCTCCCTGATCCCAAAGTTGCTCCCTGACCCCACAGGACTCTCCGTGACCCTACAGGACTCTCCGTGACCCCACAGGACCCTCGGTGACCCCACAGGACGCCCCCTGGCCCCGGGGATGTTCCGGGTGGGTTCGGTGCCCCCACGAGCTGTTCTTACCTTCCCCCCCCGGGCTGTCCCGGTCCCTTCCCGCTTTTCTCTCCCCCCTTTTTAGGGTTTTTTTGGTTCCCGTTGTTGCTGAATTCGGAAGCGGCCCCGGGCGGGGTTTGGGGTCGGGGGGACCCCCCAGAGCCGCCTTTGACCCCAAAGCCCCCCGAGATCAGAGCGGGGGCGGGTTCGGACCCGCCGTGCCCAAACCCGAGAGGAATCCGGGGGGAAAAATGCGATTTTCCAGTTTTCCAAAGGAATTCTGATAAAAAAAACTCGAATTTCCAGCATTCCAAGGGAATCCGGGGGGAAAAAACGCGATTTTCCAGTTTTCCAAGAGAATTCTGGATAAAAAACCTCGATTTTCCAGTTTTCCAAGGGAATCCGGGGGGAAAAGGTGATTTTCCAGTTTTCCAAAGGAATTCTGATAAAAAACCCTCGAATTTCCAGTTTTCCAAGGGAATCTGGGGGAAAAATGCGATTTTCCAGTTTTCCAAGAGAATTCTGGATAAAAAAACCTCGATTTTCCAGTTTTCCAAAGGAATTCTGATAAAAAAACCTCGATTTTCCAGTATTCCAAGGGAATCCGGGGGGAAAAATGCGATTTTCCAGTTTTCCAAGGGAATTCTGGACTTTAAAAATGCGATTTTCCAGTTTTCCAAGAGAATTCTGGATAAAAAACCTCGAATTTCCAGTTTTCCAAGAGAATTCTGGACCAAAAAAAGGGCGATTTTCCAGTTTTCCAAAGGAATTCTGGATAAAAAACCCTCGAATTTCCAGTTTTCCAAGGGAATCCGGCGGGAAAAAGGTGATTTTCCAGTTTCCCAAGGGAATTCTGGACCAAAAAAAGTGATTTTCCAGTTTTCCAAGGGAATTCTGGATTAAAAAAACCCCCAATTTTCCGGTTTTCCAATGGAATCCGAGGGGAAAAAAGCGATTTTCCGGTTTCCCAAGGGAATTCTGGATAAAACCATGTGATTTTCCAGTCTTCCAAGAGAATTGTGGACCAAAAAAAAGAGATGATTTTACCGTTTTCCAAGGGAATTCTGGATTAAACCTCCCAATTTTCCAGTTTTCTAAGAGAATTCTGGATTTTAAAAGTGATTTTCCAGCCTTCCAAGGGAATTCTGGACAAAAAAAAAAGTGATTTTCCAGTTTCCCAAGGGAATTCTGGATAAAACCATGTGATTTTCCAGTTTTCCAAGGGAATTCTGGACTAAAAAAACCCCCAATTTTCCGGTTTTCCAATGGAATCCGAGGGGAAAAAAGCGATTTTCCGGTTTCCCAAGGGAATTCTGGATAAAAAAAAAAGAGAGATTTTACCGTTTTCCAAGGGAATTCTGGATTAAACCTCCCAATTTTCCAGTTTTCTAAGAGAATTCTGGATTTTAAAAGTGATTTTCCAGCCTTCCAAGGGAATTCTGGACAAAAAAAAAAAAAGTGATTTTCCAGTTTCCCAAGGGAATTCTGGATAAAACCATGTGATTTTCCAGTTTTCCAAGGGAATTCTGGACTAAAAAAAACCCCAATTTTCCGGTTTTCCAATGGAATCCGAGGGAAAAAAAGCGATTTTCCAGCCTTCCAAGGGAATCCTGAATTTCAAAAAAAAAAAGCGATTTTCCACTTTTCCAAGGGAATCCTGGAAACCCGCGCCTGCCTCGGTGCCTTTTCCAGCCGGGGAGCGGCGGCGGCGATCCCGCCGTTCATTTAATTCATTTAATTCATTTAATTAATTCATTTATTTTGTTTTCACTCCCGCGCCGGGGACGCGCCGATTTGCATTTTTATCGGGAATTAGAGGGCGAGGGGAGGAAAAGCCGATCTGGAAAGCGCCGGGTGGGTCCTGGGCCGGCTCGGAGTCCGGGAGGAACCTCCCGGGAGCTCCTCAAACTTCGCCTTTTCCACAGAAACCGCGGAGGGGAGGGAATTTTTTTTTTTTTTTTTTTTTTTTTTTGCTGATTTTTGGGGTTTTCCCGGTGAAAAATCCACCTCGGGTTTGCTTTAACGGCGGGAGGAAGAGGACGGGGGTCCGAGGGACACCTCGGGGTTTGGGGACATCAGGGGACATCAGGGGATGGTTAAATCCGCCACCATCGGGCCCGGAATGGGACCCGAGGGGCCGCGATCGATGACCCCAAACTTTGCGCGACCCCAAACGATCCGGGACGGGGCGGGGGAGCTGCCGGCCTTAAAGCAAAATTTATATTTCTTTCAATTTTTTTCTATTTCTTTCTATTTCTTCCCATTTCTTCCCATTTCTTTCCATTTCTTCCCATTTCTCCCCATTTCTTCCCATTTCTTCCCATTTCTTCCCATTTCTTTCCATTTCTTCCCATTTCTTTCCATTTCTTTCCATTTCTTCCCATTTCTTCCCGTTTCTTCTCATTTCTTCCCATTTCTTCCCATTTCTTTCTATTTCTTCCCATTTCTTTCCATTTCTTCCCATTTCTTCCCATTTCTTTCCATTTCTTTCCATTTCTCCCCATTTCTTCCCATTTCTTCCCACTTCTTCCCACTTCTTCCCATTTCTTTCCATTCCTTCCCATTTCTTCCCATTTCTTCCCATTTCTTCCCGTTTCTTCTCATTTCTTCCCATTTCTTCCCATTTCTTCCCATTTCTTCCCACTTCTTCCCATTTCTTCCCATTTCTCCCCATTTCTTTTTATTTCTTCCCATTTCTTTCCATTTCTTCCCATTTCTTCCCATTTCTTTCTGTTTCTTCCCATTTCTTCCCATTTCTTCCCATTTCTTCCCATTTCTTCCCATTTCTTCCCATTTCTTCCCATTTCTTTCTGTTTCTTCCCATTTCTTCCCATTTCTTCCCATTTCTTCCCATTTCTTTCCATTTCTTCCCATTTCTTCCCATTTCTTTCCATTCCTTCCCATTTCTTTCCATTTCTTCCCATTTCTTCCCATTTCTTTCTATTTCTTCCCATTTCTTCCCATTTCTTTCCATTTCTTCCCATTTCTTCCCATTTCTTTCTATTTCTTTCCATTTCTTTCCATTTCTTCCCATTTCTTCCCATTTCTTCCCATTTCTTTCTATTTCTTCCCATTTCTTCCCATTTCTTTCCATTTCTTTCAATTTCTTTCCATTTCCTCCCATTTCTTTCTATTTTTTCCCATTTCTTCCCATTTCTTCCCATTTCTTTCTATTTTTTCCCATTTCTTCCCATTTCTTCCCATTTCTTCCCATTTCTTTCTTTCAATTTCTTCCCATTTCTTCCCATTTCTTTCCATTTCTTCCCATTTTTTTCTGTTTCTTCCCATTTCTTTCCATTCCTTCCCATTTCTTTCCATTTCTTCCCATTTCTTCCCATTTCTTTCTATTTCTTCCCATTTCTTCCCATTTACACAAACCCGCCCGTTTATCTCGCGCTCGGTTTTCCAGAGGGATCCCTGATTTTCTTTTTTTTCTCTTTTTTTTTTATTTTTTCCCCCGTGCGGCGACCGAACCATTCCGAAATCCCATCCCCGCTCCCGCGCCAGGCGCCGTTTGATGCTAAAAAAGCAGCAAATTGAGCCATTTGAAGCTTTTTTTTTTGGGTTTTGGTGGTTTTTTTTCCCCTTCCTTTCCCGAAAACGCGGATTTTTTAGGTTGGACCTCGCTGCTCCGTCGCTTTTTTTTTTTTTTCCCGGAGTTTTTTTTTCCTTCCACCTCCCCCCCCCCCCTTTCCTTAATCTCCTTCCAGCCACGATCGCAGCGGGATCGCGGCGATTTCCACGCCCGAAACTCCGCCAAAAAAAAAAAAAAGAAGGAAAAGAAAAAAAAGAGGAGGAGGAGGAAGGAAAGTTTGCGGGGTTTGACAAATGCTTCGTTTCCTTGGGTTTTTTTTTTTCCCGGGTTTTTTGGGGGGTTTATTTTGCTTTTTTTTCCTTAAATAAACAAACCCAACCGGGCGGTTTTTCCACCCCAAATCCACGGCGGGGGAGGGGACGGGGTTGGAAAGAAGAAGAGGCGTCAAGGCAGGGCGGTGAAACCCCACGGGGGTGGTTTTTTTGGGAAAACGATGTAAAACCAACCCGAATCTCCGCGATTCCCGAGGGAAAACGCTGCCAGGCTCGCGGAGCGGACAGAATTCCCCCAATTTCCCAGTTTTTTTGCCCGGCTCGGCCAAGCTCTCCCAGGGAATCGAGGATTCTCCCAGGGATGAATTCCCAAGGGATGAAACAACCCCAGCGCCGAGCTGGGAGCTCAGGGCTCGGCCGCGGAGCCCCGCGGAGCCAAAAACATCCCCGCCACCCCAAAACCAGCAGGAAACCCCAAAACCAGCAGGAAACCCCAAATATTGGGATGATTTTTCCCCCCCTGCCAGGCCGGGGAGGGAAAACGCGGAGCCGCAGCCGCTCAGCCCCGGCTCCTCCGGCGGCTGCCGGCGCTGCGCGACTTTTCCGGGCGACTTTAAACTTTCCCCTGGGCTTTAATTTGATTTATTTTTTTTAAACTCTTTTGCCGTCCTCCTCCTCTCTCCCTCATCCTTTTTTTTTTTCTTCTTCTTCTTTTTTTTTCCTCTTTTTTTTTCTTCTTCTTCTTTTTTTTCCTCTTTTTTTTTCTTCTTCTTCTTTTTTTCCCTCTTTTTTTTTCTTCTTCTTTTTTTTTCTTTTTTTTTCTTCTTCTTCTTTTTTTTCCTCTTTTTTTTTCTTCTTCTTCTTTTTTTCCCTCTTTTTTTTTCTTTTTTCTTCTTCTTTTTTTTTTTCTCGTTTTTTTTTCTCTTTCCCCTCCCCGTTCTGTTTTCTCTCCCCTTAACCTCATCCCTCTCTTTTTTTTCTTTTTTTTCTTTTTTTTCCCCTTTTTTTTTTTGTGCGCGCCCTCCTTTCATCGGGGAGGGGAGCGCGGCCCTTTCCAGCTTGCTACACTTTCCGAGCGCCTCAATGGCCACTTTAGAAATACAAACAACTTTTTAAGAGATAAAATAACCAAACCAGAATGGGACCTTCAATGGGGGAATAGTTGTTGTCCTTTACCATGGAGTGTGCAGCCGCCTCTGCCTAATCCAGCTTTCATTTCCACCGACAAATGCCAAGAATCCATATCTGTCTCCCGGCCCCTCGGGAGCTTGATTACACGACAAAAGGCTGCCATTATCCGCCGGAGAAAACAGGGAGGGGACACGGGGGGGCTCGGGCCTCTGAGGATGAGGGCATCTCCAAACTATTGACTTAGTGGATGAAGTCAAGAGCAAACACGCTGAGATCTGAAGGGGAGGGTGGGCGTGAGGTGGGGGGGGGAAAAAGGAGCTCCGGCAGCGGGGAGAGGGAGGGCGGGGGGCGATGCTCGGGGAAGCAGCGGAGCGGCGGAAAAAAAAAAAAAAAACCCAAACCAACCCAAAAAAACCCAGCAGAAAGTCCTTGAGAGTAGCGCGGAAGGGACGGGAGAGAGTTTTGGGGAGGAACGGGTCCGTCCGGGAAAGGTTTTTGCTCCCTCCGGGGAAGGTTTCTGCTCCCTCCGGGAAGGGTTTTTGCTCCCTCCGGGAAGGGTTTCTGCTCCCTCCGGGAAGGGTTTTTGCTCCCTCCGGGAAAGGTTTCTGCTCCCTCCGGGAAGGGTTTTTGCTCCCTCCGGGAAAGGTTTCTGCTCCCTCTGCGACCCCGCCGCAGCTCGGGCGGGGGGAGCTCCCGCTCGCTCCCCCACCCCCTCGCCCCTCCTCGTTCCCGTTTTTATTTTCCTCCTGCTTTTTCTTCCCCTCTTGGCGCGATTGGATTTTTTTAAAAGGTCTCCGCCGTCCCCCAAATGGGGAATTTGGGGCTTTCCTCCTGCTGGGAGAGGGGGGGAAAAAGGAGGAAAAACCCCAAATTGTGCTCCTTGGGGGCGCGGGGGTGGCGCGGGGGTCCCCGCCCCGCCGTCCTGCGCATCCTGTGACCCCAAGAGAGCCTCACCCCAAACTTTGGGGGGCCGGGGGGAATCTCCGCCCCATCCCTGGCTGCCCGAGCACGGAGAGCAGCGGCCGGGCTGGTCTTGTCCCCAAACCGGGAACAAACCGGGTCAAGGTCTCGGCCGCGCAGGGCCGGGAATTTGGGGTTCGGAAGGGTGGGGAAGGGGTAAAACCCCCAGTGGGGCCGGCGGCGAGGAGGAGCCGCCCCACAGCGCTGCTTTGAGGCTCAGCCCGGCCCGGAGCGGCCCCAGCCCCGTCCGTCACCCCTCGGGGTCACCTGCGGAGAATCCGCCGGGCGCGGAGCCCCCGGGGCCGCTCCAAAGGAATCCCGCCGCCCTTAATTACTCTTTAATCAACGCGGCGCAGCGGTGCCTTGAAAGAGCCGCTTTTGGGGCGAGAAGCTGCGTTTCAGGAGCCCCAAACCCGCTCCGGCTTAAGGGATTTAAAGGTGCGGAGCTGGGCCGGGCCGGGCCCTGCGCGCAGGAAAGTCCGAGACAAAGGAAGAGGCTGGCGGGGAGGTGGGGAGAACCTGGAGGATCCGATTTAAAACTACAAAGGAGCCTAAATTCCGCTTTTTAAGCGAAATTCGTGCTGGCGGGGAGCGAGCTGAGCTTGCAGAGGCTTTTTCCTCCTTGCCACAAACGCAGCTGGAGAGCTGAATTTCAATTTTTTTTTTTTAATTTTTTTTTAATATATATGATTCGCTTTTCACGACGCGGAGGGAAAGGTGGTGAACCTGCTGCTGAGCTGGGGGTCGGGGTTGGGGATGTTTTCCTTTGGGAAAAGCCGCCGCATTCCCGGTCCCGCGGACAGTTCGGTGCCTGGCAGGGAAAGAGCAGCTGCTGCTCCGAGAGCGAGAGAGAGCGAGAGAGAGAGAGAATAAGTGTTAAAAGAAAAGGGAAAAAAAAAAAAAAAAAGAAATCCTTGTAATCTTGGGACGTGTTTAATCTGCGTCTCCCCGAATCCCAAAAGGCAGCGGGCCCCCGTCTCTCTGATTTATTTTTACGCTCGCCTCGTTTGCATCCCAAAGAAGTAAACTGCTATTTTTAACCGCGCTCGCGGTTTAAAGCTTAATTAAAAGCCCCTAAACTGATTGTTTTGAAAATTGATTTAGAGGAGCGGCCCCGGGGCTGAGACGCTATCGCAGCCAAGGCGCGCAGGCGGCTCGCAGCGGTGGCTGCGGGTTTAACCCCGGCGCGGCCGGAGCCGCGGGGACAGCGGGGGACAGCGGGGGACAGAGGGGGACAGCGGGGGACAGTGGGGGACAGAGGGGGACAGTGGGGGACACGCGGGGGAGAGCGGGGGACAGTGGGGGACAGCCGGGGACACGAGGGGGACAGCGGGGGACAGAGGGGGACAGCGAGGGACAGAGGGGGACAGCCGGGGGACACTCGGGGGACAGCGGGGGGACAGCCGGGGACAGTGGGGGGACAGAGAGGGACAGAGGGGGACAGCGAGGGACACACGGGGGACAGCGGGGGACAGCGGGGGACAGCCTGGGGACAGAGGGGGACAGGCGGGGACAGCGGGGGACAGAGAGGGACAGCGGGGGACACGCGGGGGACAGAGGGGGACAGCCGGGGACAGCGGGGGACACGCCGGGGACACTCGGGGGACAGCGGGGGACAGAGGGGGACAGCCGGGGACACTCGGGGTACACTCGGGGGACAGCGGGGGGACAGCCGGGGACACGCGAGGGACAGCGAGGGACACGCGGGGGACACGAGGGGGACAGCGGGGTCCCCGCGCCCTCCGCGCCCGAAATCCCTTTGTCTGCGCCGCATCTCCGGCGGCTTCCCGGGGTGACGGGGTTTAATGGAATTAACGGGAGCTCCGGGACACCGCGCTGGGAGCGCAGCTCCGCTTTCGGCACAGGGAGCCCCGAGGTGCTTCCAAAACCGGCCCTGCTGGCGGGTGGGGTGCCGAGATTTTTTTGGGTGCCCCAAACTCCCTTTTTGCAGCCCTCGGAGCCCGCGGCCGAGCCGGGATTCTGTTCCCGGAGGGGTTTTTTACCTGCTGGGAAGGGCTGGGACGGGAGTTGGGGGCTGGCGGAGAGGGAGGGTGGGAAGTGGCGTTTTCAGCGCCCTAATTAGGTGTAAACAAGAATAGAGACGGGGCTCCGTGGTCGGACAACTCGATTGTGAGGGGATTAACACCTCGGTAAACCAATAAAGGCCCCCGAGAGGCTGCGGGCCGGGCGGGACCAGCCGGGGCTGGTGGGCTCCCCTGAATTCAGCACATCAAGAATTCCCTCCCCTCCCCCCAAAAAAAAAAGCGGCCCCCGACACGCGTGGGGCGATTTTAGGAGGGTTTGAAGGCTCTTGGCAAAGGTTGGGGTTGCTGTGGGGGGTTCTGCTGGTCGCGGGTGATTCCCTTCCCTCCCCCCCTCAGGCCTCGGTTCCCGGAGTGGTTTCCCGGCACCCCTGGCCCTGTTAATTAGGGCAATAAATGAGTTAAAGAGCCTCTCCCGCCGCCCGAGCGAGCGGGGCAGGGCTCCCCCCACCTCCACACGTGCCAGCGCGGTGCTTTCTCTTGGCACGAGGTTCCCTCAACCCTTTAATTTCTCCGTCCCCCTCTTAACGACAGCTCGAAAAATAACAAAACCCTCCGCGACCGGCTCGAGCCGAGCCCTCGCGGGCGCAGGTTTTGCCTCCCAGCCGGGCTTTTGTGGCCGCTCCTTCCCCTCCCAGCTTGGCTTCCCCCACCCCGCACTCTGCGTTTAACTTTTGGGGAAGAATCAAAAAAAAAACCCCCTCGGCTCCGGCTTTGAGGGTACCCGCGAGCCCGATTTCCCCGGATTTGGGGTTGAGACGGACCCGGCGGGCCCGGAGTCAAACCGAGTTCAGCCGCCCGGCTCTGTTTTGTGTCTCTCCCCGGGGGCTCCGGGGCTCGGCGGGCAGCGCTCCGGGGCTCGGGCATTCATTCCTTCCTGGCGGTTCGCAAACAGGCGCAAGATCCGCACCAGCAGCTGTTTGGAATCGGAACAATGGGGAGACCTAGGAAGTGGCGAAATTGAAAAAGGAGAGAGCCTTCCTCCCCCCCCGCCTCCTCCTCCTCCTCCTCCTCCCTTTCCCCTTAATCGCCCGGCTCAGAGTTCACCGAGTCACGCTGCCTGACTCGCCGTGACCTCCGCCGCGCCTTCGGGGGCTCTTGGGGCTCGGGGGGAGCCGCAAAACGCCGGGGCGAAAAGCCGGGGAAAAGGGGGCACGGCGGGTGTTTTAATGAAATTTCCTGCAGAAATTCGGGGGTTCTGGACGCTTCCCTTTGGCCGCCGGGGTGGATTTGGGGTTTTATAGGGACGAGTTTCCCCTTTCCATCCTCCTCAGGGATCCCCCAAACTCCAGGGGAGAAGTGGGAAAAGGGGGCATTTTAATGAAATTTCCTACAGAAATTCAGGGTTCTGGACGCTCCCCTTCAGCCTCCGAGGTGGATTTGGGGTTTTATAGGGACGGTTTTATAGGGACGAGTTCCCCTCTTCCATCCCCCCCAGGGATCCCCCAAATTCCGGGGGAAAAGGGGGCACTTTGAGGAAATTTCCTACAGAAATTCAGGGGTTCTGGACGCTCCCCTTTGGCCGCCGGGGTGGATTTGGGGTTTTATAGGGACGAGTTTCCCTCTTCCATCCTCCTCAGGGATCCCCCAAACTCCAGGGGAGAAGTGGGAAAAGGGGGCATTTTAATGAAATTTCCTACAGAAATTCGGGGTTCTGGACGCTCCCCTTGGGCCTCCGGAGTTGTTTTGGAGTTTTATAGGGACGAGTTTCACCTTTTCCATCCCCCAAACTCTGAGGGAAAAGGGGGCATTTTAATGAAATTTCCTACAGAAATTCAGGGTTCTGGACTCTCCCCTTTGGCCTCCGGGGTGGCTTTGGGGTTTTATAGGGACGAGTTTCCCCCTTCCATCCCCCAAACTCCGGGGGAGAAGGGGGAAAAGGGGGAACTTTGATGAAATTTCCTACAGAAATTCGGGGTTCTGAACGCTCCCGTTTGGCCTCCGAGGTGGATTTGGGGTTTTATAGGGACGAGTTTCGCCACTTTCCATCCCCCTCGGGGATCCCCCAAACTCCGGGGGAAAAGGGGGGACTTTGAGGAAATTTCCTCCAGAAATTCGGGGGTTCTGGACGCTTCCCTTGGGCCTCCAGTGTGGTTTTGGGGTTTTATAGGGAGGGTTTTATAGGGACGAGTTTCCCTCTTCCATCCCCCTCAGGGATCCCCCAAACTCCAGGGGAGAAGTGGGAAAAGGGGGCACTTTAATGAAATTTCCTACAGAAATTCAGGGTTCTGGACGCTCCCGTTTGGCCTCCGAGGTGGATTTGGGGTTTTATAGGGACGAGTTTCGCCACTTTCCATCCCCCTCGGGGTTCCCTCAAACTCCGGGGCGAAAAGGGGGGTCTTTGATGAAATTTCCTACAGAAATTCAGGGTTCTGGATGCTCCCCTTCGGTCTCCGGGGTGGTTTTGGGGTTTTATAGGGACGGTTTTATAGGGACGAGTTTCCCCGCTTCAATCCCCCAAACTCCGGGGGAGAAGGGGGAAAAGAGGGAACTTTGATGAAATTTCCTACAGAAGTTCAGGGTTCTGGACGCTCCCCTTTGGCCGCCGCGGTGGTTTTGGGGTTTTATAGGGACGGTTTTATAGGGACGGTTTTATAGGGACGAGTTTCCCCTCTTCCATCCCCCTCAGGGATCCCTCAAACTCTGGGGGAAAAGAAGGCGCTTTAATGAAATTTCCTACAGAAATTCGGGGTTCTGTACTCTCCCCTTTGGCCGCCGGGGTGGCTTTGGGGTTTTATAGGGAGGGTTTTATAGGGACGAGTTTCCCCCCTTCCATGTAATGAATTTTCCTACAGAAATTCAGGGTTCTGGACGCTTCCCTTTGGCCGCCGGGGTGGTTTTGGGGTTTTATAGGGACGGTTTTATAGGGACGAGTTCCCCTCTTCCATCCCCCCCAGGGATCCCCCAAACTCCGGGGGAAAAGGAGGCACTTTGATGAAATTTCCTACAGAAATTCAGGGTTCTGGACTCTCCCCTTCGTCCTCCGGGGTGGCTTTGGGGTTTTATAGGGACGAGTTTCCCCTTTCCATCCTCCTCGGGGATCCCCCAAACTCTGGGGGAAAAAGGGGGGGAAAAGGGGGCACTTTAATGAAATTTCCTCCAGAAATTCAGGGTTCTGGATGCTCCCCTTCGGCCGCCGGGGTGGCTTTGGGGTTTTATAGGGGCGAGTTTCACCTTTTCCGTCCCCCTCAGGGATCCCCCAAACTCTGGGGGAAAAGGGGGCACTTTGAGGAAGTTTCCTACAGAAATTCAGGGTTCTGGACGCTTCCCTTTGGCCGCCGGGGTGGTTTTGGGGTTTTATAGGGACGGTTTTATAGGGATGAGTTTCCCCCTTCTGTTCCCCTCAGGGATCCCTCAAACTCTGGGGGAAAAGAAGGCGCTTTAATGAAATTTCCTACAGAAATTCGGGGTTCTGGACGCTTCCCTTTGGCCGCCGGGGTGGTTTTGGGGTTTTATAGGGATGGTTTTATAGGGATGGTTTTATAGGGACGAGTTTCCCCCCTTCGATCCCCAAACTCCAGGGGAGAAGGGGGAAAAGGGGGAACTTTGACGAAATTTCCCACAGAAATTCAGGGTTCGGCCGCCGCGGTGCCTTTGGGGTTTTATGGGGACGAGGGACGAGTTTCCCCTTTCCCACCCTCCTCGGGGGGCCGATCCCGGTTTTGGGGTCTGCCCGCAGCGCTGTAAGAGCGGCCTGGCCGGCGGGACGGGGGGGAGGAGGGGGTTTCAATGGGATCCCCCCCCTTCCTGGATTTGACTCGGAAATCTCGACTTGAGCGGTTTTTTCCTCTTTTAAAACAAACTCATTAAACTTGTCCACGCTCATTAGGGCCGAGCGGGAGCGGCCGGGGGGGGGAAAAAATCGACGCCTTAAAAGAGAAATCGAGGCAGGGCAGAGGGAGCGGGCACGGGGAGGGGGCCGCGCCCTGGAAATGGGGGCGGCCCCGCGCTCCCCCCGCCCGTTTCCCCCTCCCCCCCCCCCCAGGGCTCGGCCACAAAGGAGGGGAGGGCTCCGGGTTTGGGATATTTGGGATGTTCCCTGGGATTTGGGGGCGTGGGGGTGGGGATGGATCCGCCGGGCTGCGATGCCTGGGGGTGCCGGGGGAAGGGGGAATGGGAGCGGGGGGGGGGAAAGGTTAGAGGCGGCTCCCGGCCCTAAATTCCCTGGAAATGAGCCTGCTCTCCGAAATTCCTTCCCGATGCCCCGGCCCGCGATATTCGGAGAGCTGTGAAATCAGTCGGGGATCGTCTTGATGCCGCCGGCAGGACCAAAATTGCTGTGGGGTGGGGGCGGGGGGGCAATTAAATATTGCTCATTTCCCTTTTCCTTCCCCCTTTTCCTTCCCTCCCGATCGTTTTCATTCTCCCTTTCTCCTTCTCCCTTTTCCCTTTTCCTTCTCCTTTTCCCCTTTTCCTTCTCCTTTTCCCCTTTTCCTTCTCCCTTTTCCCTTTTCCTTCTCCTTTTCCCCTTTCCCTTCTCCTTTTCCCCTTTTCCTTCTCCCTTTTCCCTTTTCCTTCTCCTTTTCCCCTTTTCCTTCTCCTTTTCCCCTTTTCCTTCTCCCTTTTCCCTTTACCTTCTCCTTTTCCCTTTTCCTTCTCCCTCTCCCTTTTCCTTCCCTCCCGATCATTTTCATTCTCCCTTTCTCCTTCCCTCTCTCCCTTTTCCTTCCCTCTCTCCAATTTCCTTCCCCTTCTCCCTTTTCCTTCCCTCTCTCCCTTTTCCTTCTCCCTTTTCCCGTTTCCTTCCCTCTCTTCCTTTTCCTCCTCCCTTTTCCCTTTTCCTTCCCCCTCTCCCTTTTCCTTCCCCCTCTCCCTTTTCCTTCCCCTTCTCCCTTTTCCTTCCCTCTCTCCCTTTTCCTCCTCCATTTTCCCTTTTCCTTCCCCTTTTCCCTTTTCCTTCCCTCTCTCCCTTTTCCTTCTCCCTTTTCCCGTTTCCTTCGCCCTAAAATTCATCAGCGGTTTTGTTTTGGGGGCAGACTCCGATTTTCCCTCCGTGTTTTTCGGGTTTTTTTTTTTAAGCTTTTATTCCGACGCTTTTCAACCCTCGCTTCTCCTTTAAGGGGCAAAAAAAAAAAACCCCAAAACCAAACAAAACACCAAAAAACCCACCCCCACCTCTGTTAAAAAATAAAAAAACCCCCCAAACCCCTCTTTCCGAGGGACCTTCTGTTCTTCCCCTCGCTGAGAACGAGAACATCAGCCATTCAAGCGTATTGATGAACTCCCCCAAAAAGTTTATTAAGAGGGGGGAAAACAAAAGGACTGAAGGCCGCGGGCAACCGGACAGACAGTTTATAAACTGAGCTCCCTTTGTGGCCCCGAGGCAGCCGCATGAATACCTCTGAATGGGGCCCTTCGGAGTGACAAGATCGGGCCAGACAAGAGCGCGTTAAAAGGAAACGAGCGCTGCTGCTCTCCCCCCCCCCCCGCGACCCCCGAGATCGGCTCCCCCTGCTCCTGCCGCATTCACGGACATCTGCGGGGGGAGGAATAAATAGCGCCTCAGGGCACCGGGGGGGTGTGGGGGTGGGTGGGGGGTGGGTGGGGTCTCCCCCCATCGCGGCCCGTCCGGAGCCGGCGCTTTGCGCCATGTGCTGCGCCCGGCTCCGGATGGGCAGCGCCGGGCCTGGAATCAGCCCCGCGAGCCGCCAGCTTTCCTTCCCCCCCTCCTTTTCCTTCCCTCTCTCCTTTTCCTCCCCCTCTCCTTTTCCTTCCCCTCTGTCTCCTTTTCCTTCCTCTCTCCTTTTCCTTCCCTCTCTCCTTTTCCTCCCCCTCTGTCTCCTTTTCCTTCCCTCTCTCCTTTTCCTTCCCTCTCTCCTTTTCCTTCCCTCTCTCCATTTCCTTCCTCTCTCCTTTTCCTTCCTCTCTCCCGTTCCTTCCCCTCTCTCCTTTTCCTCCCCCTCTGTCTCCTTTTCCTTCCCCCTCTCCCTTTTCCTTCCCCTCTGTCTCCTTCTCCCTCCCTCTCTCCTTTCCCTTCCCCTCTCTCCTTTTCCTTCCCTCTCTCCAGTTTCCTTCCCCTCTCTCCCTTTCCCTTCCCCCCTTTTCCTTCCCTCCTGACCATTTTCATTCCCCGTTTTTTCTTCCCCCATCTCTTTCCTTTCCCCTCTCTCCCTTTTCATTCCACTCTCTCCCCCTTTCCCTTCCCCTCTCCCCTTTCCCTTCCCCCCTTTTCCCTTTTCCTTCCCTCTCTCCCTTTTCCTTTCTCCCGACCATTTTCCTCCCCCGTCTGTTTTCCTTCCCCTTTTTCCCTTTTCCTTCCTCCCATCCCTTTTCCTTCCCCCTTTTCCTTCCCCCTTTTCCCTTTTCCTTCCCCCTGACCATTTTCCTTCCCCTTCTCCTTCCCCCTTTTCCTTCCCCTTCTCCCTTCCCCCTTTTCCTTCCCCCCTCTCCCTTCTCCTTCCCTCTCTCCCCTCCCTCTTTTCCCTTCTCCTCCCCCTGCGGCCGCCCTTAAAATCCCGATTTATGGCCCTGCCCGTCCCGAGGATCCCTCGTGGTCAATTAGGTTCGCGCCGAGCGATTTCACTTAATAGGCTTTGATGGATTTATTTTATTTCGGGATTCATTTTATTTCGGGATTCATTTTATTTCGGGATTCATTTTATTTCAGGATTTATTTTATTTATTTCGGGATTTATTTCATTTTACTTTTCCCTCTCCTTTCCCTGGATCTCGGCCTTGTGCTGCCAGGATGAGGTGATGGAGGGGGGGAAAAGCACCGTGGAGAGGGGCAGGGGCTGGAAAACCTGGAAAAGTCCCCAAATCCGTGCCCAAACCCTGCTTGGTTCCCCTCATTTTGCCCCTCCAGACCCTGTCACAGATGGAGGGCACAGGGCCGAGCAAATTTGGGGGGAACCGAGCAGTTTCGGCTTCTCCCGGAGAATTCCCGGGAGCTGTTTGAGCACCTCGGACGAAATTTAATTGAATGGATTTAATTCAGACAAAAATGATGAATCTTTGGGAGGGGAGAGGGGTTAAATGCGGGGAAAGGTGTTAAATGTGGAGGGCGGCTCGGCTTTAGGATTTTGGGGGTTTTGTTGCCTGGACAGTGGAAAAAAAATCAGGGAAAGAGCGACTTTGTCACCCCCTTTGTCCCTTGAAACAACTTCCAGGGGTGCAGATCCCAAAAAACGCCCAGGCAGGGCGGGAATTGCGAAGCTGAGGGCCGAGAATTCCCAGCGCAATTCCTGCAGGCGGACGCCTCAGTCCCGTGTTCCCATCCCATCCTAATTCCCGCAGGCAGACCCCTCAGTCCTCACGGTCCTATCCCATTCCAGTTCCCATCCCATCCCATCCCATCCCATCCCATCCCATCCCATCCCATCCCAATTCCCATCCCAATTCCCATCCCATCCCATCCCATCCTAATTCCCATCCCATCCCAATTCCCACAGGCAGACCCCTCAGTCCCGTGTTCCCATCCCATCCCATCCCATCCCATCCCAATTCCCACCCCATCCCAATTCCCATCCCATCCGAATTCCCATCTGAATTCCCATCCAAATTCCCATCCCATCCCATCCCATCCCAATTCCCATCCCATCCCAATTCCCACCCCAATTCCCATCCCAATTCCCACCCCAATTCCCATCCCAATTCCCTTCCCATCCCATCCCAATTCCCACCCCATCCCAATTCCCATCCCACCCCATCCCAATTCCCATCCCAATTCCCATCCCATCCCATCCCATCCCAATTCCCATCCCATCCCAATTCCCATCCCAATTTCCATCCCAATTCCCATCCCATCCCAATCCCATCCCACCCCATCCCAATTCCCATCCCAATTCCCATCCGAATTCCCATCCAAATTCCCATCCCATCCCATCCCAATTCCCATCCCATCCCATCCCAATTCCCATCCCAATTCCCATCCCAATTCCCATCCCATCCCATCCCATCCCATCCCATCCCATCCCAGGGGTCCCTGCTGGCACTCCGGGGGTGTCACCTCCCCACCGGGAGGGATTTTTTGGGATCATTTCCCGGCGACGGCTCCGTGTGGCTGCTCAGAGTCCTCGACCACAGACAGCTCCGGGGGGTCAGGGAATGACAAAAATCCCCAAATTCCCCCTTTTCCAGCCCCACCGGAGCCGGAGTCGCTGCCCCAGGGCCCCCTCGAGGGGCTGATCCCATCCTGACCCTCCAAACCTGGGCTTGGAGCTTCCCAAAGGATTCCGGAGCTCCAGGAGAGGGGCCGGGAGCGGGGCCGGAGTTTAATAACCCAAAAAAACCCCGAAAGGGCAGCGGGGAGGAGAAAAACACCCGGAAAAGGGGGAAAAACACCCGGAAAAGGGGGAAAAACACCTGGAAAAGGGGGAAAAATACCAACCCAAGGGAACAACAATACCGGGCAAAGGGAAATGTTGGGAATTCGGGAATACCCGAGCGATCGGCTCTGTAGGGAATGCGGGGAGCCGGGTTTGGGGTCAGCTCCGCTGTCCCCGTCCAAGGTGAGGTTTAGCCAGGAATTCCCACCCTCGGCGGGGGTTTGGAAGCGGTGCCGCCTTCCCAAAGGGATGATGCCAAGGTTGGATTGGGAACTCCGGGATAAAGCCGAGCGCGTTCCCAACCCCCCTCATTTGGGGAGGAACGGGACAATCTGGTATCGATCAATTAATTAATGAATTAATAACCCTTTGAGCAAATGCATCCTGGATTTTATGTGGGATCCCACCGACCCGATTTTCCCAGTTTTTGGCAGGACACGGGATCCTTTCCAGCCCCTCCCGACATAGGAATATTTTGATTATTTCCTTTTAGGGTTTCCTCCTTTGCCCGAGACCTTCGCAAACAGGGCGGGGGACAGGGGAAAAGGGGAACAGCTGCGGAGCCGAGGGGGTGAAAACCCCACAAGATTTGGGGTCGTTCCCGCTCCCAGAGCGCCAAAATCCCAAAAAAAAAGGGAATCAGGAACTTCCCATAAAGCCGAGGAGCGTTTTCCAGGCCGATCCCGCGATCCCGGAGTCCCACTTCGCCGCTCCAGGGATTATCACTTGTTGCCGATCCCAGCCCGGCAGGTGTTGTCAGCTCTTTCCGATCGCCGGGATTTATCCAGGGCCGCTGGATGGGCCTGGAATCCCGGCCAGACCGAGCCCGCGGGGAAGCTCCCAGAGAAAATTAGGGATTAAATAACCTGGGGGGAAAAAAAAAACAGGATTAGGAAAAAAAAAAAAAGAAAAAATCAGTATCTGGAAGTAACAGATGGAATTCCTTATTTAGTACAAGCTCAAGTGGATCCATTAAATTCCCGGTTACGGAAAAATCCCGGCAGGCGCGGGGATGAGGGGGAAAAGAGAGGTTCCAACCCACGAAAATCATGGAATCTCCGGGCATTAAATCCCGCTGCCTTTGGCTCGGAGGTTTTAGAGGGAAAACAGAGGGAATAAACCGGTGGTTTTGCATGGATGGATGGAAATTCCTTGGATTTTGGGGCCGTGGTTTGCGGTGGGCAGGGCAGGGAGCAGGGAAGAGCCGGGGATAACCCGAGGGAAGCGGATTCCCGAGGTTTCCGTGGAATTTCAGCGGCAAAACCCTCGTGCAGGAATCCCCAAAGCGCGGCCCCGTCCCCGGCTTTTCGATCCGCCGCAAAACCTGGCGGGTTTAGGGCGGCAAATTCCCAAATTCCCAAATTCCCGTGGCATCCGCGGGGGTTTTACCCAAAGGTTGAGCGCGGACCTGGAGATTCGGGAGGAAGGGAAATCCCCGGGAATAAAGCCCGGCTTCCAGCCCCGGCCTGCCAAGGCTTAGCTCCGTGGGCGGCTTTATCCCGAGGAGCCCCATCCCATCCCATCCCATCCCGCATCCCTGAGAGGATTCCCGGTGTAATTCACGGGGATCCCAGCAAGGAGCATTCCGGGAACGCGGGATCAGCTCCGCGGAACTCCCAGAGCCAAAATCCCGGGAATGGCGATGCGGGAAAAGCTGAGGGACCCCCCCCCCCGCCAAATCTGGAGGTGCTGGACTCCCCAAATTGGGACATTTGGGATGATTTGGGGGTTTTAAAGCAGCGCCCGGAGCTCATTCCTGAATTTTCCTGGCATCCGACAAGAGGCTGCTGCCCCCAGCTGGGATCCAGCGCTCCGAGCAAAGCCCAGCTCGGTCTTAATTAATTAATTAATTAATTAATTAACCCAAGACACAATTGAGGGCTCGCCTCTGCTCCCAGCCCCGCCATAAAGTCATTCCCAGCTCCGGCCGGCATTCCCGGTGGGAAGAGTGAAGGGCCGTGATCGATTTGTTTTCCAGGACAATTTACGCCAAATTTGGGTTTTCCCAGCTCCTGGCGGCTGCAAAAATTCCGTCGGCGGTGCAGGGAGGAGGAGGAGGAGGAGCAGGAGAGAGTTTTATTTCCTTTAAATCCCAAAATCATAGCACATTCCCAAAAAAAGCCACTTCAGAGCTTTCGGGATCTCCTTTTTTCCCCTTTTATTCCCCCCCCCCCAAAAAATTTTGATTAAAAAAAAAACTTTTTTGAAGCTTTCCAGGTCCAGCAGAACAAACGTGAGCTTTGATGCTGGAAAAGAGCTCCGGGCGCCATCCCAGTTAACCCAAAAAACCGGGATTGAAAGGCTGCTGGGAGCTCTTGGATCGCTTGGGAATGTTGAGGGTGGGGGTGGATGTTCCCGGGCTTATTCCACCCAGGAATTCCAACCACCCTCTGGTTTGGGGCAGAAAGGAAAGGGTTCAAAGGGAAGACGTTGGGAAGGGTTCCAGGGAAACGGGAGCAGCCGGAAAATCTGGGAATGTTGGTGGCGCGGCCTCAGTGGGGCCTGGGGAGCTGCGCCCCAGAAAAAGGGGAAAAATAACCGGGATTTTTGAGGTGTTGCCTGGTGTCCCTCCAGAATTCCCAGCTGGAGAAGGAATTGTGTCTCCTGGAATTCCTCCACATTCCCAAACCAGCTCCGAGCGGAGGCTCAGGGATCAAAGAGCGGGAACCGGCTCCGCTTTGGGGAGTTCTGGAAACCGAGGGGGAATTCGAGGAGGAGCTGGAGGGATTTGGGATCTGGGATCCACAAGTTCTGCACCTCCTGGGTTTTTCCGCTCTCCCGCGTGCGGGATTTTGGTTATTTGGGAAATAAATTCCCATCTCCGAATCTCACGGGGGCGGTGAAGAAACACATGCAGGGAAAACGGGATATTCCATCGATTTCCACGGCTCAGAGCAGGGATCAGTTCCTCCCCCTCCGCTTTCCACGTTCCCACATTTCTGGTCTGGGTTTCATTGGATCCATGGAAAATGGGTTTGTGTTTTCCCGGGGCACAGGAAAAGGCCGGCGCTCACAGCCGCGTCTCCCGATTAATCCCGGCGCTCCTGGGGGCCGGGAATTCCCCACTGGAAATTCGCTCCCGATTGTCCCGGCTCCCAAACCTGCAACCGCTTAGGTCCGGCTTTAATTCCCTCCATGTGAGCGGCCCCGCGGTGGGAAAACCGGGAGATCCTGGGAAACGGGGAACAGCTGGGAAAGGGGAGCGATGCCTCGGCGGGAATCCGCGTTTCCCGGGATTTTGGGATCTCCTTGGATACTCTCGGGGCGGCGTTGCGGGATTTCACCGTGAGCGGGGAATTCGTGGATCTAGCTCGTGTTAAATGAGGAATTCCATCCGGCAAATCCAGATATGGATTTAAAAATCCCGATTTTTCCCCCATTCCCAGGTTATTTCATCCCTGATCCAGTCCCTAACCCCGAACCCAGCCCGGCTCCCTGTATTCCCGCTATTTCCCCTAAAAAATAAGGAACTGAATCATGGCTTTGAGGACTTAAAGGGATCCCATTCCAACCTCCCCTTCCATGGGCAGGGAAGCTTCCACGTGAACTGATTCTTCACACGACCGGAAACATCTCTG
>JACSVZ010000023.1:2983460-3003802 GCA_014706295.1 Lycocorax pyrrhopterus obiensis
CGGGCGTTCCGGGAAAAAGATGGATGTTCGAAGGGAAAACCGCGACGGTTTTCCTTGGATGGAGCCCAAGCCCTGCTACAAACCCCCGGAATGGCCTTGGAATCATCATTTGGGTGTTCAGGGGTCCCTCATCCTAGAAATCCGGGGATTTCCGGATACTCAGAGATGCAAATCCGTGGTGGATCCAAGGACCGCATCCCGCCCGTCTCAAGAGCCAAATCCAGTGGATACAAAACCAGGATGCTGGAAAAGTGATGTTTGAGGATTAAAGCAGGAAAAACAGGGTTGGAGGGAAGCAACAGCCACCGGAAAACCGGGATCAGTTGGATTTGGGAAGTATCTCCCCGGGACAGATGGAAAAAAACCAGGGATGCTGGAAAAGTGAGGATTTGGGGGTGAACACAGGAAAAACAGGGTTGGAGGGAAGCAACAGCCACCGGAAAACCGGGATCAGTTGGATTTGGGAAGTATTTCCCTGGGATGGACGGGAATTATCTTCCATTTGGGACAAAATTCCAAGCGCCCCCCCAAAGCCGAACCCCCCCGGAAGAGGATCCCTCTCCATGAAAACGCACAAAGAAGGATCCAAGACCCTTCCAAGACTTGGGAAACCCCTCCCAATCCCGAAACTCCTTAAATCAACCCCATCGAGGCGCAGCCGGCGCGGAAAAGATGGATTTTCCCACCTTATCAGCAGGAATGTGGTGGCTGCATTGATATTCCCGGTGATTTATTGGATTTTATCGGCTGCCACCAACCCCCCCCCCCGCACAGCCTGGGAATGCAGGGCCGTAAATCACACATGGAATATTTATCTCCGGGCGGGAAGGATGTTTAGGAGCGTTTACCGGAGCGCCGGAAGTTTTATTTATAATCTTCCCCCCTTTCCACTTCCAATGTTTCCATAAAATCCCTCCGCCTCCCAGCGGTGCTGGAGGGGGGGAATATTTTATCTCCACGTCTTCATCCCGCTGATATTCCCGTAAAATATAACTTTGGACGTCCCACTGGAGCTCCCACAGCGGCTCAAAGCAGTGGCGTGGGATGGGTCCTTGGGATTTTGGGAAGAGCTCGGGATGGTCAATGGGATTTTAGGAAGAGCTTGGGATGGGTCATTGGGATTTTGGGATGGTCAATGGGTTTGGATTTTGGGAAGAGCTTGGGATGGGTCGTTGGGATTTTGGGAAGAGCGCGGGATGGGTCATTGGGTTGGGATTTTGGGAAGAGCTTGGGATGGGTTGTTGGGATTTTGGGAAGAGCTCGGGATGGGTAATTGGGGTTTTGGGAAGAGCTCGGGACGGGTTGTTGGGTTGGGATTTTGGGAAGAGCTTGGGAGCATCATTGGGATTTTGGGAAGAGCTAGGATGGTCAATGGGTTTTGGATTTTGGGAAGAGCTCGGGATGGGTCATTGGATTGGGATTTTGGGAAGAGCTTGGGATGGGCTGTTGGGATTTTGGGAAGAGCTCAGGATGGGTAATTGGGATTTTGGAAGAGCTTGTGATGGTCAATGGGTTTGGATTTTGGAAAGAGCTCGGGATGGGTAATTGGGATTTTGGGAAGAGCTAGGGATGGTCAATGGGATTTTGGAAGAGCTTGGGATGGGTCATTGGGATTTTGGGAAGAGCTCGGGACGGTCAATGGGTTTGGGTTTTGGGAAGAGCTTGGGATGGGTTGTTGGGTTGGGATTTTGGAAAGAGCCGGGGATGGGTCATTGGGGTTTTGGGAAGAGCTCGGAATGGGTCAAGGGGTTTGGATTTTGGGAAGAGCTCGGGATGGGTCGTTGGGATTTTGGGAAGAGCTCAGGATGGTCAATGGGTTTGGATTTTGGGAAGAGCTTGGGATGGGTCATTGGATTGGGATTTTGGGAAGAGCTTGGGATGGGTTGTTGGGTTGGGATTTTGGGAAGAGCTTGGGATGGGTCGTTGGGCTGGAATTTTGGGAAGAGTTGAGGATGGGTCGTTGGGTTGGGATTTTAGGAAGAGCTCAGCATGGGTCGTTGGGATTTTGGGAAGAGCTTGGGATGGTCAATGGGTTTGGATTTTGGGAAGAGCTCGGGATGGGTCGTTGGGATTTTGGGAAGAGCTCGGGATGGTCAATGGGATTTTGGAAGAGCTTGGGATGGGTCATTGGGATTTTGGGAAGAGCTCGGGATGGTCAATGGGATTTTAGGAAGAGCTTGGGATGGGTAATTGGGATTTTGGGATGGTCAATGGGTTTGGATTTTGGGAAGAGCTTGGGATGGGTCATTGGGATTTTGGGAAGAGCTCGGGATGGTCAATGGGATTTTAGGAAGAGCTTGGGATGGGTCATTGGGATTTTGGGATGGTCAATGGGTTTGGATTTTGGGAAGAGCTTGGGATGGGTCGTTGGGATTTTGGGAAGAGCGCGGGATGGGTCATTGGGATTTTGGGATGGTCAATGGGTTTGGATTTTGGGAAGAGCTCGGGATGGGTCATTGGATTGGGATTTTGGGAAGAGCTTGAGATGGGCTGTTGGGATTTTGGGAAGAGCTCAGGATGGGTAATTGGGATTTCGGAAAGAGCTCAGGATGGTCAATGGGTTTGGATTTTGGGAAGAGCTTGGGATGGGTTGTTGGGATTTTGGAAAGAGCTCAGGATGGGTAATTGGGATTTTGGGAAGAGCTCGGGACGGGTTGTTGGGTTGGGATTTTGGGAAGAGCTTGGGATGCATCATTGGGATTTTGGGAAGAGCTCAGGATGGTCAATGGGTTTGGATTTTGGGAAGAGCTCGGGATGGGTCGTTGGGATTTTGGGAAGAGCTTGGGATGGGCTGTTGGGATTTTGGGAAGAGCTCAGGATGGGTTGTTGGGATTTTGGAAGAGCTTGTGATGGTCAATGGGTTTGGATTTTGGAAAGAGCTCGGGATGGGTAATTGGGATTTTGGGAAGAGCTCGGGATGGTCAATGGGATTTTGGAAGAGCTCGGGATGGTCAATGGGTTTGGATTTTGGGAAGAGCTCGGGATGAGTCGTTGGGATTTTGGGAAGAGCTTGGGATGGGTCACTGGGATTTCAGAAAGAGCTCAGGATGGTCAATGGGTTTGGATTTTGGGAAGAGCTTGGGATGGGTCGTTGGGATTTTGGAAAGAGCTTGGGGTGGTCAATGGGTTTGGATTTTGGAAAGAGCTCGGGATGGGTTGTTGGGATTTTGGAAAGAGCTCGGGATGCATCATTGGGATTTTGGGATGAGCTCAGGATGGTCAATGGGTTTGGATTTTGGGAAGACCTTGGGATGGGTCATTGGATTGGGATTTTGGGAAGAGCTTGGGATGGGTCGTTGGGTTGGGATTTTGGGAAGAGCCTGGGATGGGTTGTTGGGTTGGGATTTTGGGAAGAGCTTGGGATGGGTCGTTGGGATTTTGGGAAGAGCTTGGGATGGTCAGTGGGTTTGGATTTTGGGAAGAGCTTGGGATGGGTCGTTGGGTTGGGATTTTGGGAAGAGCCTGGGATGGGTTGTTGGGTTGGGATTTTGGGAAGAGCTTGGGATGGGTCGTTGGGATTTTGGGAAGAGCTTGGGATGGGTCAGTGGGTTTGGATTTTGGGAAGAGCTTGGGAATGGGTCGTTGGGTCGCTGGCTTGGGATTTTGGGAAGAGTTGAGGATGGGTCATTGGGTTGGGATTTTAGGAAGAGCTCAGCATGGGTCGTTGGGATTTTGGGAGAGCTTGGGATGGGTCAATGGGTTTGGATTTTGGGAAGAGCTTGGGATGGGTTGCTGGGATTTTGGAAAGAGCTCGGGATGGGTCGTTGGGATTTTGGAAGAGCCGGGGATGGTCAATGGGTTGGATTTTGGGAAGAGCACAGGATGGGTCGTTGGGGTTGGGATTTTGGGAAGAACCGGATGTTTGTCCTCATTCTGCTGTCATTTTTCTTTTTCCTTTAACCCCTTTTCCATGTTATTTAAGGATTTTTCCAGATTTTTCATTTCATTTGCATAATTTTGGGCACTTTTGGAGTCCAAAATGATGCCTCATCCCGGGAAAGGTGGGAAAATTAATCCGGCGGGGCCAAATTCCCTCAAAATCCTGGCACCGTCCCTAATTTGGAGCGATGGCTCTGCCGGCACCTCGTGGCCTCTTCCCAGATGTTGGAGCAGCTGCCGGAGCCAAAACAGAGCCGAAAATTCCTCGGGGTCAGGCTGGGTCTGAGCCGCCTTGTTTGATAAATGGAGATCGCGCCCCTCATTTGCATCTATGCAAATATGCAAATCAGGGCTGATTCCCTGCAGCACTGGCTGCCAATCAACCCCCGCCCAGCTAATCAAGGCACAATCCCCCAAATCGGTGGCTCCCTGATTTTATTCCCATTCCATGGGGTGAAGCCAATGGATTTTGGCCAAACGAGGCCCCACAGGTGGGAGGCGCCGCCTCTCATCCCAGATTTTCCCTTTTCCGAATAAACCAACCCCGTTCCTGCAGGATTTCCCGCGGGTTTCCTCCGCACCGGCCGGATTTTCCTCAGTTTTCCACACGGAAGTGCTGCCCCCGCCCACTCTGGGCTGCAGGGCAGGAATTCCCTCCTGCTGATAAATCCCGGGAGGGATTTCCTTCCTCCTTTTTCCAGCAGATCCCGATGAACCCCGAGAACCGTAAAAAAAAATCCCAATTTTTCCATCTTTTCCCCCGTTCTCTCTTTTCCAGCTCCCCCCAGCTGCCCCATGGATCCCTCTCCTGTCCATTTCCATGGATTCTTGTCTTTCTCCAGCAAATCCCAAGATCACCAGAGGAGGAATTTTCCCACATTCCCAATTTTGCCGAGCAGGAGCCACCGCCAACCACCAAACCCAACGGAATGCCCCCGGAATGGCTCGACATTCCCTAAAACCCTTCCAGCAGAGCACGGTGCCCCCTCAGCACCTGGATTAACCTGGATTAACGCTCCGGGCTGGAATGTCCAGGTGTCCTCCTGGGCTTAGCAGCACCCCCCCCCCCCAGGGCTAAAAATTCCCCCCTGCTCCGCTTTTCCCTGATTTTTAATCAAGCGGGATCTGAGCTCCGTGTGCAGATGTGGCTTTAATCCCGAATTAAGCGCGGCGGGAGAAGGAGAGGCCGTGTCCTAATCCCGCGCTGAAAAAGATTGGAAGCGGGATTTTTATTCCCACGCCGGCAAATTCCCGGCTTTCCTTTTCCAGCGGCTCGGCTCTGCATCTCGACAGGGAAGAGATTCCCCCCCCAGCCGGATCCTCCCGGAGGCTCTCCCAGGAAGTTGCACCCCCTGGATTCTGCCCCTGGGCACGGGGATTATGGAAAACCTCACCTGGGATAAAGGATTTTATCCCCCAGCCACCGGCGCTGAGCAAAATCCATCCCGGGAATGCGATTCCAGAGTGAAAAAAGGGAATTATTGTACCCGGTGTTCCCTGTTAGAGCCCCAAACCGGAGCTGTTGGATTGGAAAACTGGGGAAAAAATTCCAAGCCCCTGGCAGAGCTCAGTCCAGGGCTTGGGAGGGATTTGCCGGCAGCAGCCGAGGGTTTTCCCGCTGTTCCACTTCCGTCGGGATGAGGATTATGGCACCAGCAGCCAATTCTGGGAAGCCACGGCTCGGGGTGTTAATCCCGGCTGGAGTTAATCCCAGCAGGAATAATTAACGGAGCAGGAAGCAGCCGGGAGCTGCTCCCTGTCCCTGGAAGTGTCCGAGGCCAGGCTGGAATAACAAACTATGGAAAACGTCCCTGTCCACGGCGGGGGTGGAATGGGAGGAGCTTTAATGCCCATCCCAACCCAAACCATTCCATGATTCCAGGTCTTTCCGTGCCTCGGTTTCCCCACTTGCGACGGGGAAGGAGAGGCCTTTTCCAGCTCATCGGAGATCCAGGAAAATCCCGTCCCGGAGTAACAGCAAGGGGTTATGGGAGATCCCAAAACAATACTGGAGTAAGAGCAAGAGGATATTGGAGATCCCAAAAAATTCCATCCTGGAATAACAGCAAGGGGTTATTTGAGATCCCAAAAAATCCTGGAGTAACAGCAAGGGGTTATTGGAGATCCCAAAAAATCCTGGAGTAACAGCAAGGGGTTATTGGAGATCCCAAAAAAATCCCATCCTGGAATAACAGCAGGGGATTTTTGGAGATCCCAAAAAATCCCACCCTGGAATAACAGCAAGGAGTTATTTGAGATCCCAAAAAAGTCCTGGGATAACAGCAAGGGGTTATTTGAGATCCCAAAAATTCCTGGAGTAACAGCAAGGGGTTACTGGATATCCCAAAAAATCCTGGAGTAACAGCAAGGGGTTATTGGAGATCCCAAAAAAATCCCATCCTGGAATAACAGGAGGGGATTTTTGGAGATCCCAAAAAATCTCACCCTGGAATAACAGCAAGGGGTTTTTGGATACCCCAAAAAATCCTGGAGTAACAGCAAGGGGTTATTGGAGATACCAAAAAATCCCATCCTGGAATAACAGCAAGGGGATATTGGAGATCCCAAAAAATCCCATCCTGGAATAACAGCAGGGGGATATTGGAGATCCCAAAAAAATCCTGGAATAACAGCAGGGGGTTATTGGAGATCCCAAAAAAATCCCATCCTGGAATAACAGCAGGGGGTTATCAGAGGTGCTCCTGCTCCCAAAAATAACCCCAGGAAGGAATTTTCCCACCTGAAACTTCCCAGTCCTCCCTAAAACTCCTCTTTTTCCAGCTTTAGCGGGAGATCCACAGGCTCAGGATGGGAAAAAGAGGGAAAATCATTAATTCCATTAAGGCAAGTCAGAGGATTTAGGTTTGGAAGCTCCCACTGGGTTTCCCACCAATTCCAAGCAGGTTTTCCCAAGCCCGGGTGGCCCTGGAGAAGGGGTGACCCTGACCCGGCTGATGAATTCCCTGATTTGTTTCTCCACTTGCAGGAAATCCAATTATCCCGGATTTCTGATTGGTGACAAATGAGGAGCCATCGATCCCCCTCCCTCCCAGCTGTCGGCTCCGGGCGATCTCCGCTCCCTCCATCGATTCCTGCGCGGAGGAGCCGGGAAGGGATCATCGCTATCGATGTTTTGGGATTTTTCCTTCTGAACTCCTTCTCCAAAGGCACAACCTCAGGCAGAGGAGGAGGGAAAATAAACCCGGTCCGGGCAGGAATCCCAGGAGCTCCAAAATCCACTTTGTTTTGGAATTCTGGGTGTGATGTGCGGCTTTTTCCCAAAAAAATGACCTGGGGGGAGCCTGGGGCAGTCGGATCGGCCCCAAAGGCTCCCTGCTCTGCTGGAAAACCCTCGGTGCTCCCATGGGGAACGTTCCGGAGGGAGGGAAGGAAAGGAGGAGGGGAGGAAGGGTTGGGCTGTTGGGACAGACTCCTCCACAGCCACAATTCCCACCGGAATTCCCAGCTCCGGGATTCGGCCCTGGGCTGGAGACGCCTCTCCCGGGCACAGGGACAAGGGGCGGCTGCATCCCAAACTCTCCCTCATCCCTCGGGACAGCCACGATCCCATTCCTCAGGATTTCCCTGGTCCAGCCTCATCCAACTCCGCCTTTCCTGTCCTCTCCAGCCCCATCCCGAACTCTCCCTCATCCCTCGGGACAGCCACAATCCCATCCCTCAGGATTTCCCTGGTCCAGCCTCATCCAACTGTGCCTTTCCCGTCCTCTCCAGCCCCATCCCAAACTCTCCCTCATCCCTTGGAACAGCCACGATCCCATTCCTCAGGATTTCCCTGGTCCAGCCTCATCCGGCTCTGCCTTTCCCGTCCTCTCCAGCCCCATTCCCTGGACAAAGCAGGATTGCTGATCGCCGCTCCCGCTCCTCCGGATTCACACTCCGTGATTGATAATCCCTCTGCTCTCCCGGTAATTCCGCGTCCCTAATGGGATTAACGGATATCTCCCTCTTCCAGCCCTGATTCCAGGCGCTGATTCCCCGACACTTCATCGCTCCCACGGAGAGGATGCGTGGGGCTGTTCCTTGAATCCCGATCCATCTCCACGGGGCTGTTCCCTAATCCCGATCCATCTCCATGGGGCTGTTCCTTGAATCCCGATCCATCTCCACGGGGCTGTTCCCTAATCCCGATCCATCTCCAAGGGCTGTTCCTTAATCCCAATCCATCTCCATGGGGCTGTTCCCTGAATCCCGATCCATCTCCACGGGGCTGTTCCCTGAATCCCGATCCATCTCCATGGGGCTGTTCCCTAATCCCGATCCATCTCCGCGGGGCTGTTCCCTGAATCCCGATCCATCTCCACGGGGCTCTTCCTTAATCCCAATCCATCTCCACGGGGCTGTTCCTTAATCCCAATCCATCTCCACGGGGCTGTTCCTTAATCCCGATCCATCTCCACAGGGCTGTTCCCTGAATCCCGATCCATCTCCACAGGGCTGTTCCTTAATCCCGATCCATCTCCACGGGGCTGTTCCCTGAATCCCAATCCATCTCCACGGGGCTCTTCCTTAATCCCGATCCATTTCCACGGGGCTGTTCCTTAATCCCGATCCATCTCCACGGGGCTGCTCCCTGAATCCCGATCCACCTCCGCACCGCCAGGGAATTACTGCTAATTAACACCTTTCCCTCTCCCAGCGCTTCCAGAGCGTTATCCGTGTTTGGCTTTTCCCGCTGATCCCAAAGGCTGACGGAGCAAAATCCTGGCTCTCATTCCTGCTTTACCTCTGCTTGTGGGATGTTGGCTTTTTTTGGGATCTTTCCCCCCAAATCCGACATCCCGGGGGTTCTCCCAGCCCTGGCTTGATCGGCCTGAGATGGAGCAAAGCTGGAAAATCCGGAGGAGATTTTTCCATGGCTCCATGTGGTGACCGTGACTCCGCTTTCCCAAATCCATCCCTATTCCCGCTGCACAGCTTCCATCCCCAATCCCGCCAGCACACGGAGCATCCTCAGACAAACCAAATATTCCCGTTTTTCATCTCAAATTTCCCTCCTTTTCCAGGACACTCTGGCCTGACCTCCCAGCCAACCCAAGGAGTGGGATTGGGAATAACAGCCGTAGCCAGAGCTTGGAAAAGAGGGAAAAACGCCCGGCAGAGCCTCGGATCCGCTGGATGTGCCGGGAGGCCGCGGCTCCGCGTTAATAAAACATAACCAAGCGTGGGATCATCCAATATTCCTTTAATTCAGTGCTCCCGGGAGGGCGGGAAGAGAGGCCGGGAATGCGGGAGGTTTTCCCACTCACCGGGGCAGAGAGGAACGCCCGGGATGTTAAACAGCTGGAAAAGCCCTCCCTTCCCATTCCCATTTTCCAGGCTGGAAGTGCCCTCTCTTCCCATTCCCGTTTTCCAGGCTGGAAGTGCCCTCCCTTCCCATTCCCATTTTTCAGGCTGGAAATGCCCTCTCTTCCCATTCCCATTCCCGTTTTCCAGGCTGGAAGTGCCCTCCTTTCCACTCCCAACTCATTTTCCAGGCTGGAAGTGCCCTCTCTTCCCATTCCCATTCCCATTTTCCAGGCTGGAAGCACTCTCTCTTCCCATTGCCATTCCCACTCCCATTCCCATTCCCATTTTCCAGGATGGAAGCGCCTTCTCTTCCCATTGCCATTGTCCAGGTTGGAAGTGCCCTCCTTTCCCATTCCCATTCCCATTCCCATTCCCATTCCCATTCCCATTCTCCAGGCTGGAAGTTCCCTCCCTTCCCATTCCCATTTTTCAGGCTGGAAATGCCCTCTTTCCCATTCCCAGCCCGTTTTCCAGGCTGGAATTCCTCTCCTATCCCCAGTCAAATCCTTTCAGCCCAAAAACTCCGGGATTTTTTCCTCCCATTTTTTTTTCTCCCGGCGGGAAGCACGGAGCAGATCCAGAGCATGATCCACGCAAACCAAGAGCAGCGGGAGCATCCCGACCATCCCAGCGTCCAAATCCTCCCTCTCCCGCCATGGAATCTCCCAGATTTTCCTGCTCTAAATAAAAACAGCCCCGCAAATTCCGAAGGACGGGAAGGTTTAATTTGGGAAGCGCTTCCTGGAGCTTCACTCGCCCTGTGCTAATTACAGCGGAAATTCGGGAGGAATCCCAACGATCTCCACTCCTCACAAAGCGCTTCCCTAGGGAAAAAAAAAAGCCGGAATAACGCAGGGAGATGCAAACAGAACTTCAAAAGAGCCACCAGGAGCCGGCGTTTATGGAAAACATCTCATTATCCAATTCCAAAGGGAAGGACTCCGAGTGGAGCCGGAGCGCTGGAGGGTTTTCCATGCGGGATGGGCTCTGTGGGCCCCTTGTTCCGGGTGGGAATTGCATCCTTCGGATCCTTTCTGGAACGGGATGTGCCCACTGCCTGGTGCTTTTCCAGCAGCAGATCCAGCCTCGTATCCCGCATGGAAAATCCTGCTCGCCAGCAGGTCCAATGTTTCCATCCCCCATGGAAAATCCCGCTCCCCAGCAGATCCAATGTTTCCATCCCCCATGGAAAATCCCGCTCCCCAGCAGATCCAGTGCTTCCATCCCACATGGAAAATCCCGCTCCCCAGTGGATCCAGCCTGTTGTCCTGCATGGAAAATCCCACTCCCCTGCAGATCCAATGTTTCCATCCCGCATGGAAAATCCCGCTCCTCAGCAGATCCAATGTTTCCATCCCCCATGGAAAATCCCGCTCCTCAGTGGATCCAGTGTTTCCATCCCGCATGGAAAATCCCGCTCGCCAGCAGATCCAGTGTTTCCATCTCCCATGGAAAATCCCGCTCCTCAGCAGATCCAGTGTTTCCATCCCCCATGGAAAATCCCACTCCCCAGTGGATCCAGTGTTTCCATTCCCCATGGAAAACCCACTCCCCAGTGGATCCAGCCTCACATCCCTCATGGAAAATCCCACTCCCCAGTGGATCCAACCTGCTATCCCCATGGAGAATCCCATTCCCCAGCAGATCCAATGTTCCCATCCCGCATGGAAAATCCCGCTCCCCAGCAGATCCAGCCTCGTATCCCCTATGGAAGATCCCACTCCCCAGCAGATCCAACGTTTCCATCCCACATGGAAAATCCCACTCCCCAGCAGATCCAGTGTTTCCATCCCACATGGAAAATCCCACTCCCCAGTGGATCCAGCCTGTTGTCTTGCATGGAAAATCCCTCTCCCCAGCAGATCCAGTGTTTCCATCCCCATGGAAAATCCCGCTCCCCTGCAGATCCAGCCTCGTATCCCCATGGAAAATCCCACTCCCCAGCAGATCCAGCCTCACATCCCTCATGGAAAATCCTGCTCCTCAGTGGATCCAGTCTGTATCCATCCATCCCGCACGGAAAACCCACTCCCAAGCGGATCCAGCCTGTTTTCCTCACGGAAAATCCCGCTTCTCAGTGGATCCAGTGTTTCCATTCCCCATGGAAAACCCACTCCCCAGCAGATCCAGCCTCACATCCCTCATGGAAAATCCCGCTCCACAGCAGATCCGGTGTTATCCATCCCACATGGAAAATCCCACTCCCCAGTGGATCCAGCCTGTTTTCCTCATGGAAAATCCCGCTCCCCAGCAGATCCAGTGTTTCCATTTCCCATGGAAAATCCCGCTCCCCAGCAGATCCAATCTCTTATCCTGCACGGAAAATCCCCCTCCTCAGCAGATCCAGTGCCATCCATCCCTCCCCCATGGAAAATCCCGCTCCCCCGCAGTTCCCCGGGAATATTTTGGGCCCCTCGTCCTTTCCCAGCCCCCCCCCACAAACCCTCCCACCCTGCTCCGAGTCACGGGGTCCTCCCGCAATCCAACATTCCCGGGTTTATTTTTGGGAGGAAAGCCAGGAAAGCAGCCAAATTCCGCCCCCGGTTCTCGGATGCTCCCGGAGCTGCGCGGGGTGGGACGGCAGAGCCCGGGCACGCGGATCCCGCGTTCCCACGCGGATCCCGGGTTCCCACGTGGATCCCGCGTTCCCACGCGGATCCCGGGTTCCCACGCGGATCCCGCGTTCCCACATGGATCCCGGGTTCCCACATGGATCCCGGGTTCCCACGTGGATCCCGGGTTCCCACGCGGATCCCGCGTTCCCACGTGGATCCCGCGTTCCCACGTGGATCCCGCGTTCCCACACTTTGTGCGGCTCCATCCGCGGGGAACGGGGGCGGCTGGGCCTAAAAAAAGGAGGAAGATTCTCCACGGAGCAGAGGGAGTATCCCAAATCCTGGTGCAGGAATCCAGGCTGGGAATCTTCCAAAGGCTTGGAGCGGAAGCTTTGGAATTCTCTCTCCAGAGGGGCAAAGCTGGGCTGGGAATTTCAACCCCATCAAAATCCCTTCCCGGGCCATTCCCGGCCATTCCATGGGGTTTTTCCCAAAGGAAAGACGCAGCCACGGAGAACTCGGGATGAGGAAGGGGAACATCTCCACAAGAGGCTCACAGGGAGCTCATCCACATCCCCCTCACCCCAAAATCGGGATGATCCCGAGGATTTTGGTGGAATTTACTGAGCTGGAGCCTTTGTGACCCTCTCCTGCTGTCCCAGCTCCCCCGGGAAGAGATTCCCAAATCCATCCCTGGACACCCCATGGTGACGATCACCGGCCAAAAGTGTCCCTTCCATCACTTCCCTCTTTTCCAGACCCCAGATCCAGGAGCAAATCCCACCTTGGGACCAGCCCGGCACGAGCGGCCTCCAAAGCAACGTTCTACCCACAAATCCACGCTTATCCATGGAATTCATCCCAAAAAAAAAAGCATTTCCATGGATGGGAGACCAGATCCAAGTATCACCTCCCATCACCCTTCATCCCACCCCCCCCCCCCGATCCCGAATTCCCCCCACGGAGCATCTCCCTGGCTCCAGCCCTTCCCCGTGGCTGCGGATCCTCGGGAAAGGAGCAAAGAGGTGGAAAAGCAGGAGATGCATCCCAAAGGACGGTTCCCAGCTCCCGCTTTCCCTGTCCTGGCCGGATGGGAAGCGGCTCCAGGATTTATCCCCGGGCACAGGGAGGGGGAGCAGGGCTTTAATCCCCTCTGCCCTCCGGTCCGGAGGAAATCAACCAAGGAATTACAGGAATGGGAAATTATTCCGGAGGTTTGGGCAGGAGACAAAGGAATTCCCTGCCTCCCCTGCTCCAGGCAGGATTTTCCGGATGGAAAAGCGCTCCCAGCACCGGAGGAGCCAAAATGTGTGGCCGGGAGGCCAGGAAGGGCTCGGTGGAGCCACATTCCCACCTCCACAGCCCCATTCCCATTCCTTCCGCTGGGAATTTGTGGAATTTGTGCCGTTCCCTGGCGTTTCCCCAACTTCCTCGGAGCTGAATCCAAGCTGGAAGTGGGAACGAGGCACCTTCCCTGATCCAGAGGCTTTGGAGAGCCCCAGTCCCTAATTTGATAAAATCAACAATTCCAAAGAGGGAACAACAGCCGCGGGTTATTATCCCTGCCTTTGGAATCCGCCCGCCCTTGGCATTCCCGGCGGATCCGGGTCCCAGCGCGCTGAAAACAAGGCCGGTGATTGACGGGTTATTTTGGGAAAAAAAAAAAACAGAAAAAAAAAAAAAAAAAAGAGGGGAAAAGTGGGAAGGAGAGAACGGAATGGGAGCGCCAGCCACGAGTTCGGAACGAGCCCGGCAGCGCCGCCGCGAGCAAACAAAAGGGCAAAGAGAGCAGCTGGATCGGGAACAATTCCAGCCCCATCCGTCAGCTGCATCCTTCCCGCCGGGATTCGCACGGTCCGGGAATTCGCGCGGCCGGAGCTGCCTCCCAAAATTCAGGACCTGGGCGCTCCTTCCCTCGCGCTGCGTCTCCGTGGCGTCTGAGCACGGAGCCGGACGCGGCGTGGCTGAAGTCGAGGATTTGTCTCGGGAAAAGTGGGAAAAATCCCCAAAAATCCCATCTCTGGGGGTTAAAGGGGGTGATGCTGCTTCATCCCCTGGCACCTGTTCCAGGTAGGGATTTGTGCCCGTTCCCGGCCATCCAGGGTGTGATTCCAGCTCCGTTCCCAGCTCCCTGAAATGCTTTTCCCTCGGCAAGCGCTGCCGGAGCCTCGGGAAGGCCCTTGGCTCCGTCTCAGCCGAATTCCCACACCTGGATTCACCAAAACCCCGCTCTTATCCCAAGAGTTTTTCCTCGGCAGATCCCGGAGCACGAGGTGAGAGCCGGTCAGGCATTCCCAAATCCCGAAGATTTCCCGGCAGGAAAAAGCATTTTTGGTGATGACTACCGGGAAAAAACGGGAACGGGAAACATCTCCATGGGAAAGGGCGGCTGTCGGGATCATCCGGATGCTCCAGGGCCACCCATGGATTCGGGATTTAATATCCAGGCAAGACCTGGAAGAGTTTGGAGGAGCCGGAGAAGCCTCCGGGCTTCCAGACCTGGAAAAGTCCAGGAGCGGCCCACGGGAATCTCCTGAGGTTTAACGGGAGCAGGAGCTGCACCTGGAGCGGGGCAATCCCGCGGATGGATCCAGGCTGGGATGAGCACATGGAGAAGGACCTGGTCACGGAAACCTCCCGAGTCCGGGGCTGATCCCGCAGCAGGAGAAGCGGGAATTCTGCCCTCTGGAGCTGCTGGAGTCCAGAGGAGGCTCCAAGGACAGGCTGGGAGAGTTGGGAATGTTCAGCCCGGAGAAGAGGAGCTTGGGGTTGACCCAATTTTGGCCTTCCAGGACCTGAAGGAGCCAACAGAAAAGACGGGAAAAGCCAGTTCCAAAGGGCCTGGAGTGACAGGACACAGGGAATGGCTCCCCAGTTCCAGAGGGGAAATTGGAATGAGTTTTTGGGAAGGAATTCCTGGCTGGAGGGTGGGGAGGCCCTGGCACAGAATTCCCAGAGAAGCCGTGGCTGCCCCCGGATCCTTGGGAATGTCCAAGGGCCAGGCTGGAGCCACCTGGGATAGTGGGAGCTGTCCCTGCCCATGGAATGGGATGGGATTTAAGGTCCCTTCCCACCCGGAGCATCCCAGGATTCCGCAGCTGAGCCCACGGGATGGAGCTGGGAATATTTAACAACTGCACCAGGGCAGGGCCCGCTCGGCTCCGGGCTTCCGGGCACCGGGATCCCAAATCCTCATCCCAGGCCGAGGGGCACCGACATTCCCAAGCCAAACCCTACAACGTTCCCAGGCTTCGGTTTTGGGGGATGCCAACAATCCCAAGGGAATTTGGGAAGCGAACACCCCCCAAACCGAGCTTGGGGGAACTTTGGGAACGCTCCGGGAGCGGCCACGATTTAACACAGGAGCTTTTCCATGGAGGAATAAAGCCGGGAATATCTCGCTGTCCCGAAGACGCCGATTATCCCGGAGAGGCACGAGGAGAGGGAAGATCCTTGCCGGAGTCGCGGCTTTTTCCCGAGCTCTGGGCTGGGAGTGGCAGCTCCCAAACGCAGCCGGTGGGAAGAGGGAAATTGGGCTAATTGGGAAAGGGCAATTAGCGCAGCGAGGGGGATTTTCCGAAGGGGCTGCGCGGCCTGGATTTACCCGGAGAGGCTCCGTGGAAACGCGGGATTCGCGGGAATAGCAGGGAAAACTTCCGGAAAAAGAGCTGGACGCGGGATTTGATGGGAAAAGCGTTAATAGGAAAGGGTGGCGGGAATGTGGGATGGATTTTTGGGATTTGCGGGTGAACTGAAGCAGGATTTCATCCCCTGCTCCTCCTTTTCCCTCATTCCCCAGGAACACAATTCCCACCAGATTCCTCCTTCATTAAAAAGAAACAGGAGCAGGTGGCTCCCACCACCCTGGGAAAAGCCCCACTCCGGGTTTTTCCTCCAAAAACGACGGAAAAAATCGGCTTTTCCACGTTGGGAAAGGATCCACCCGGGGGGGGGTTCTGTGTCAGCTGGGGAATCCCTGCCAGGAAAAACCTCGGGGGGGGAACGGAGAGGGGAGAGAATTCCAGGTAAAATCCCAACCGCAAAGAGCTTTCCCAAGCTGGATTTTTTCAGGGATATCCCCGAGGACAGATCCATGAAAAGCTTCAAACACTTGGATTTTCCCTTTTTTTTCCCCCTCCCGGCTGGGGGTGGGAAAGGCAGAAGCCAACGCAAATCCCCGGGACAAAACCTCTGGAAATCTCCGGGAACGCGGACACTTCACCCCTCCCCGGAGGCTCCGGCGCGGCCCCAAAACAACCCCCGAGGAGCCCTTTATGGGGCCGGATTCCGGGCGGGAGCGCAGGAGCCAGCCCCGATCCCAGAATCCATGGATTTGGGGAAGAGGGGCGCTTTCCCAGCCCCTTTTCCTGGCGCTCCGGCTCCTTTTCCATGGTCCAGCCCGCTGCCTCCTCCGCGTGGCCTCGTTTTTCCCTCCTGACGGCTCCTTAACCCACTTAGCCCCGGCCCCGGCGGCTTTTTTTGGTTTTTTTTGGACAAAAGGAGAGGTTGAGCCGGGGACAAAGGAGGGGAAAAAAAACGCGGGAATGCGAGGGGTGATGCTCCCGGAGGGCTGGAAAACACCTCGGGAACGATCCCGATCCCGCCCGGCTCCGTTTGGGGTCACAAAAGGGCTTTTCCTGACGGGTGAGGGGTGGAGAACAGGGCTGGAAACGCCAGCGAAGCTTCCCAGGGGTGATTCGTAAGGTGGGAAGTGCTTCCAGAGGATTCCTGGCGATCACGCCGGCAGCGGGATCCTGGGGATCCTCCGGGATGCGGCAGGGATGAGGAGGGGGGTGAATGAGGGGACAATAAAACCAGGCCAAATTCCCCAAAAAAAACCAGAAGAAAAGGGATTTGGGGTCACACGGCAAACGTGGGGATGAGCAGCGGGAATTGGGGACGTTCCCACCTGGATCTTCCCGGTGTCTGGATCCCTCGGATCCCTCAGGATGGGATGGGAGGGCCCGGAGGGCTGGGGAGGGGACAGGGGGATGGGGAGGGCACAGCGGCGGCTCCGGCCAAGGATGCCGTCAGCCAGGGAAAAGCCATCTGCCCTCGGAAATTCGGGAACGGCGAGCGCTCTGCCCGCCCCGAAATTCGGGAGCAGCGCTCTCGCCCGCCCCGAAATTCGGGAGCAGCTCAGCCCTTCCCCCCTCCCACGCTGCGCCGAGCCAAAGGGAGGCGCCCCAAAAACCGGGATTTGGCCGGGATTTGGGGCTGTGTGGTGGGAAAAACAGAGCTCGGGCTGGGGTTTTTTGGGACAGCCGAGGGGTGGGATCACAGAATTCCAGGCCGGTTTGGGTTGGAATCCCAAAAAGGGGCACGGCACGGGGCGGCTTCCGCAGGGAAGGAGACGCTGGACACGGCGGGTCCTGGGGATCCCAGCAAAGCCGCGAAGTTCCAGTGGGGTTTGAGAGCCCAAATCCAGCTCCCGGATGTCCAAATCCAAGCAATTCCCGGCGCCGCATCCATCGCTTCACAACCCGCAGCCCCTCCGGGCTCCCCCGAGCTCCTCCAGCCCCTCCACGAACCAACTTTTGATCCCATTTCCCCCCCCCAAAAAAAAAAAACCCACCCCTGAAACAGCAGAGATTTCCCCGCTCCGGAATCAACAGCACGAGAGCAACCGCGCGATCCGCGGCGAGGAAAAGCAGGAGAAGGCAGGAAAAATGATCCCTGCGCCAGTGACAGGCAGCTGGAGCCACGGAAAAGCCGGGGGATGCGTCGTTCCTTGGAAAATTGTCTGTCCGTGACCTTAAAACGGCGGCGGAGGAGAGCGGGGAGGGAGGGAGGGGAGGGAGCCGGGGCTGGGTTTGGCACAAGTTCCCCCACCCTCCGCTCCCTTTTCCCGAGCGGGTTTTATTCCCGACGCTGGGATGGTGTGGGATGCTCGGGATGCGGGGAGGGGAGGTGAGGGGGGCTCGGAGCAGCAGCCGCAGCCCGGCAGGAGCCCAAATCCCACCGGGAAAGGCAGGAGAGGGATGCGGGGGGGGGTTTTTTTGCCAGGCGGATCCAGGCTGGGCTCCGGCGCGGAGATCCGGAGGGATGGAGAGGAGCAGCCGGGGGAAGAATCGGCTCCTTTGTGCGGCGCCGGCCCCGCAGAGCCGAGGCTCCCCGCCCCGCGCCCTGCAGCGGCTGCCGGCGCTTCCCGGAGAGGAAAAAGTCCATTAAAACCCAAAAAAAAAAAAATAAAAAGAAAATTGGGAAAAAAAAAAAAAAAAAAAAAAAAGGGAGATGCGGAGCAGGCTCCGCTCGCGCCTCCCTGCTCCGGCTGGAGCTGGAAAAGCTCCCGGTTTCCCGGGAGCAGCCGGGGCTCGGGAAGGAGCGGCCACCTGAGACCCCCCGAGCGGGAATTTGGGGGAAAAAAAGGAGGGAATTGGCCTGGAATGGCATGGGAATAAAATCCCACGGCTGCTCCCGAGGCTGTGGGATGGGAAGGAGGGGGAAAGTTTCCCTCCCCGGGCGTTTTCCGCTCCCCGGAGCCGCGGTTTGGGCTGGGGTGGGGAGCGGAGTCTCGGGGGTTTTTTTGGGATCTCGGGCAGCTGCAATCCCCAGAACAGCGGGAATTTGGGGATGCCGCTCCCTGCTCGGGGTTTGGGGTCGCCAAAGGGGAGGATCCGGATCGATTCAGCCTCTGGAAATTCATCCCTCTTGATTAGATGGCATCCCTGGGGGAAGGAGGAGGATATTTTGCTGGCAATCGCTGGGAATTCTGGCACCATCCAGTTAAGGGGAATTGGGGGAAAAAAAAAGGGAAAAGGGAGAGCGGGGGGGGAGGAGGAGAGGGGGAGGGCGGGAATACAAGGGAAGTCCTTTGAAATCGGGAGTGACGGCGCTATAAAGGAGAACATCGGCACAAGCTCGGCGGCTTTCCGATCACAAAAGAGCTCCCAGGGAATGAGGCAGGAATGCTCCGGCCCTGGAAAAGTGCGGGCATGCTCGGAAAAACCCGCCCGTTCCCAGCCCTTTCCAGCATTCCATGGGATTCATGCACACGAACGCAGCCGGGCGCCCCACGGGAATGTCAGTTGGCCGCATCGCAGCCAGGAGCCCATGGGAAAGGTCCAGTGGCCGGAACTCCCGTAGATGAGGTTCTGGGGAGGAGGGAGGAAGGGAATGGATGGCGGGAATACTCCAAGAAGAGGCCTGGAGCTCGGCAGCGATGGAAGCTTTACCGAGGAAATCCCAGCACCACAGGAGCCCCCCCCACATCTTCCTCAGCTCACCGATTCCTTCTGACCCACATCGAAATCCAGACATTTAATTTATTGGTATAAAGCAAAATCCCGAGGATTTTCACATCCCTGCACTTCCCAAAAAGCCGTTTCTCACCTCCCAGCACTTCCCAAAATTCTGACTCCGAGCCGATGGAGTCCTGGAATGTTTTGGGCTGGAAGGGACCTTAAAGCTCATCCCATTCCATGGGCAGGGACTCCTCCCGCTATCCCAGGTTTCTCCAGCCCCATCCAACCTTGGACAAATCCTGGGATGGGCAGTCCCAGCTGAGGCTGGATTTTTCCCATTTCCATGTCCCCAAAGTCCAACCCATCCCCATCCTTTTAGGAATGGTCCTTGGAAGCAGCAATGGATCCGAGTGAAGCAGGAGCTCGGGATGGAGCCGGTGGAAGGGATTCTGGGAATCCAGTGGCTCCATCCCCCTCTGGAATGTCCCCGGCATCCTTGAGGAGCTGGTGACAACGCGAACACCTCATCATTTTAATTAGCCAGTGATTAACAGGGCTTATCCATAATTCCCTCCCATTCCTCCACCTCCCTTTTCCAAGCCGGGGCTGGGATGGGATCGGAAAACCGGGAGGAAACGGGAAAACAGACACCAGCGCTCCCTTAACCGGCGGATCTCCCGCAATTCCCAGGATTTAAGGAGAGCAGGAGACGTTTTGCCCCTTGAGGTGGGATCTAAAGGGGTGCAAACCCCGCTGGGAAAAGCCGGGAACGCTCCCGCTGCAAATTCCCGACCGGAGGGGTTGGAATGTCCGTGGCCATGGCGGATCCGGGGGTGTCACTCCCGGATCCGCACGAACCGAACGCGCCCTGACCGGCGGCGCTTTGCGACATCTTGTCCATGAAAAATTCAGCAGCTCCAGTTGTTCCCGGGAACACAGCAAATTCCTTCCCTCTCCCTTCCCGGCTCCGGCCATGCCTTATTTATGACATTCCAGGACAATTTACGGTCGGAATACGGCGCTGCCTCTCCTCGTTTACCCGGGAGGGCTCCAAGGGCGAAGAATTCTCGGCTGGCCCCTTCCAGACTGGTCAATTTTTGCTGAATCCGGAGCTTTTCCTCCTGGAAAGCTGCGCTGGGGTTTGATTTTTTATTTAAGCGGGAATAAGCTTTTGACACAGGTTTAACACCAGCCAGGGAATGGGATGTGACAGCCGGAGCCGGCGCCGCGCTTTCCAGGAAAACGGGCCTTTGGGAAGGGGGAAAAACGGATTGGGGGAGCCTCGTGCTGAGTTTTCCTTGGATATTCAGTTCTGCTTCCCAAAAATCCACCAGACGAGCGCCAGCGGGGTTAAACACCCCCAACCCCTCCACTGCCCTCCCAGAAATCATCCCGGCTTTTGGAAAATGGGCGTGTT